>KK115804.1:77795-95514 GCA_000611955.2 Stegodyphus mimosarum | reverse complement strand
AGATATCCCTGCGTGGCTAAGTCCTTCACCAGGTTTTATTTTCGCAATCGTTGGTTGTAGTCGCACAATTCTTATTACAGAAGCGTTCTAAATAACGAAAATATTTGTGTATGAAAAAGTAAAATCAGAAAAATTTGTGTATCGTACGACAAAAATTGGCCTGCATATTTTTATGTCACTTTTAACTTGCCTTCAGGCATCGGTTAATTCGAGAAAATATGTTTAAATAAAGTTCAGAAAAAAGGTGTGCATTATTTAATGGGCCGCAGAAAAAGCTCATGCGGTGTCCATGTTAGATTTTTATACACATGTTTATGGGATATTTACCACGTTTTGCTTAATAATATAGATGTACGAATTCCTTATTCACTAATGGCTTACTATTTTATGTTCAGATTTTAGATCTGATTATTTAAATTTTTATTATTTTTGATAACGTATTTTATTTATTTTTTCTTCTGATTATTGAATTATTGTTTTACACTTTGATTGAATTGTTATTTTACATTTAATAATTATTTACCTGTTTTTGACTGTTTATGGTATGTGAATATGTTTTTATATTATGTTATAAATAACAGTTTGGAAACAAGCATTGAAATAAACAATGCTAGAATTTTTTAGTTTACTTTTATTCAAGGCAAGATGTAAAGCAAATAAAAAAAGAAATGAATAAATATAATTTGCTCAAAAATTTGAAATGATGCGCACAGATTTCCCAAAATAAAATCTTAAACCACATTATTACACTGTAGAGCATTTTCTGAGACAGGAACAGGATTATTAAACGGTTTTAGTAAAAGAAAGAAAAGTCGAATCAAAAATAAAAACTCATTTTCTCTTTTGACCCATAGTTCCAGATTCCGAGCTAGCAACTTACATTTAGGAATAAGCAAATTATATTTATTATAAAAAAACGTGTTATTTTATTTAATTTACTTAATATTATTTTTTTAATTCTCGGAAGGCCAAAAATAGCAAAAATCAAAAGTAAGCACCACGACAGAGTACAATACTTCTAATATATTACTAAATATATATCCTGAGTGTTGCTGCTGAACGGTAAATACATAGTTACACAAAAAGCACATTTAGTAAAGCATGAGACCCCAAAATGCAACAGCATGTTAAACATAGAAGTAGAACATAGGGTGTTGTTAAATTTTAAAACAAAATAGACATCAAATGGCATTTTAAAGAGCTTTAAAAAATTCCGTTTTTCAAATGCCGAAGTGAAACATCGTTTATTAATCTTAAAAATATTTTAAATGAACTTTATTTTGAAATGATATATAAAATATAATATTGAAATTAATGAAGTATAAAATAAATGCAACATAAAATATATAATGCAATGTAATTGTATAAAGAAATACATGCAATATCTTACAATAATAATAATATAAAATAATAATGTAAATATATAAAGAAATGTAAAAATTAATGTAATGCAAAAATGCAACTTAAAAACTTAATTCTAAAATGTTATATTTTTCCTCAAACCTTACATTTTAATAATCAGCAGTTTAATAGATATTCACGCGAATTTTTACACTTTATGACCTCTTTTCCAGAAATGCGAAAAAAAAGGCCTGATATTTTTCAATAGGTTTAGCACACTTTTTGCTTTTAAAAGAAAAGCACTTCCAGCACAATATGTCAAATTTGAAATTAAGCAAAATCCATCATATTTCTATTATCTACGGATTTCTTATCTATTTAGCTATTCATTTACATCTGTAGTTAAAATTGTTTTATTTTCCCCTGCAACGCAGACGATTTTTGAAGAGAAAGCTACGTCGGAAAAGTAAAAATACAAGAACGCATGCATTTAATATTTAATAAAAAAATATCTCGTAATAGCTGTTGCCATCTAGGAAAATCGAGATATTTATAGATTTTACCAGAAAATTCTAATGAATAATTAAAAAGCTTATAAAAACCGAATTTAAACATCTCAGCTCAGTTGTAGCTGTTTTAAGCAAACTGTTGTTTACTTACTGCTATGATTGATTGTAGCGAATTCGCTGTGAGATAGAATTAGTTTCTCTGTTTTTGAATTGAGTTCTGTTTAACGTTTGAGATATTGTGATATTGTACGAATATCACTGAGGGAATATTTCAGTATTTTGTTTTATTTTCTTGTGAAAAGAATAAATTTTATTAACTTTTTAATGACTTGTGCAATCAATCCATTACGAAACCGTACGCGCGCAACAATATTATGAATTTGATATATACTGCTAGACATTAAAATTGGGATACCTTGAAGGAGACAAGCAACAAACATAGAATTTGCTAAAAGGTACTACATGCTGAGATATACAAATGATTAAAATTCCAGCGAATGCACACAAAGCAGATATGAGTGCTTCCATCTACATTTCTTTTAAATATGAAGACTGCATAGCCGATTTCTTATGATTATTTGATATGACTTGCTGATTAGATTCGACTTTGACATATTTGATTAAGCGCTCAGTCGACTTGATGACATATTTGATTAAGCGCTCAGTTGCAGTAACAGAAGGGCAACTGATTTTTTAGATCTGTTTTTCAATGAATTTGTTACTGAGCTTTTTCATGTGTTTTACTTTCGCCCCTCTTATTAGAGATTGCTTTCTTCATTCCGATACCATGACAGCTCTCGAGATCATGCCTGAGCGTGTGAAGTGCAAATATTTAACGTACAGGAACCATGCACACAAAAGAATATCCTCGATGAAAAGGACAACAGTTTGCAAGAACTCCTTACCATGAGGGAAATTTTTTTCCTATAAAAAGCCGCGAAAGTATCTCTGCCATGGAGCCAAACTCCGGATGCAGATGCTAACACAAATCAGAATGTGGAGTGATACATTTTTTGCTGCACTTAATTTAAACTTATTTCCTCGAATTATTCTAACTTCATTGACCAATCCCTGAAGAGAAATTCAGATGACAGAAAACACTGCAAATTTGGAAATTAAATCAAATTTCTTATAATTTTATTTTTTGATAGCGAATATTAAAATTTTCCCGAATATAAGTCTGGGAACCGAACCGCCTGAGTTAGATTTGGTAATTTGTCCAAAGTATTTTTTTTTATTTAACACTGTCTAATTGAATGTTTTCTGTCATTAAAACAATTGTTAATTTTTGTAACTGAATGTATTTGACTACGACCAATGATTGCAAAAAATAAAGACCCAGCAAAGAGGCCTAATATACACTCATGTCCATAAATTAAGGATAATTCGGAGTTACGAGGAAATCGACCTCTAAAATAAATATATCACCTGTAAAATCACTACACACATCTTCAAGAATCATATGCAAATTTCAGGAATTAACCAGATGACACCGATGGTACGTCACAATGAGGACAGTGTAAGAGAGTGATATATAAGGAATACAGGCAAAGAAGTAAAATTGTTCGTAGGCGCTTTATAAGCATTTCAGTGCAACAACCGAATAGTTATGACACAAAGGAGGTATTTGGATGATTTTTTACGTGGTAGAATTATCAGCCGTCTGGAATCCGTCTGGAATGTGGGCGTACCCAACTGGAAGTATCAGACGAACTAGAAATTGCCCAGACGGTCATCTCCAGGCTTTGGCAACAATTCCAAGATGATGATAATGTGAGTAGAAGTTACAGCACAGGTCGCCCCAGAGTTACAACGCCGAATGAGGACCAGTATTTGGCAGTTACTGCCAAAAGAAACAGGCGGAGCACAGCCTCAGACCTGTCTCGTCAGCTCTGTTTGGAAAATGGTACGGCAATTTCAAGGCAGACCGTGTATAGACGCTTAGGCAGATTGGTCTATATGCTTGTAGACCTGTCAGATACGTTCCACTTACTGCAACTCACTGTCGCCTGCGGTTAGCCTGGAGTAGAGAGCATGCATTGTGGACACAGCAACAGTGGGCTTGTGTGATGTTTTCCGACGAGTCCAGGTTTAGCTTGCAGTCTGATTCTCGCCGCACTTTCATATGGAGAGCTCCAGATACCCGTAACCACCAAGAAAACATCATTGAACGACACCATTACGATGTGCAGGTGTGCTCGTTTGGGGCGGAATTATTCTAGGTTCCAGAACTGACCTGCGTGTTCAAATTGGAACCATGACAAGCCAAATCTATCGGGACGTCATTCTGGAACAACATGTACGTTTGTTTCGGGGCGCCATGGGCGCAAAATTTGTGTTTATAAATGACAACGCCCGTCCTCACCGTGCAAACTTCGTCAGCGAATGCCTTCAATCGGAGGATATCACCCGTGTGGACTGGCCAGCATTCTCAACGGACTTGAATCCAGTAGAGCACGTGTGGGACATGCTTGGCCGACGAGTTGCAGTCCGTCAACCTCCTCTTACATGTCTTTCGGAACTTCGGAGAGCATTGCTTTTTGAGTGGTGTAATATCCCCCAAGATCAGATCGATAATTGGATACTCAGCATGCCTAGGCGTTGTACGGACTACATTGCATCGTCTGGGAGACATACAATGTATTAACAATTGTACCAACCACGTAATATTGGTTTGTTGTAAATAGGTTTTTTCTGTAATTTGCTCCAGGGAGAAAAAATTGCTAATTTTTTTAATAATATCAAACATGTAGCATATTTTTTGCTCTTTACCTTTTGTTTAATAAATAGGCTTTACAAATAAGTCAAATTTGTTTTGCTTCTAACTCTTCCTTTGCCTGATTTTGCAATATCCGTTTGCTGAGTGTATATATATATATATATATTAAGCCCATTTTCCATATATATATATATATGGCAAATGGTTCTGCTGATAGCAAAAAAAGGACATACGCATCTGGATGTTATAGCAATCCCATATACAGAATTCTAAAGTTCTGTGTTTCTTAATTATGTAGATACAAATGTACGCTTAGAAATCACAAAACAAAATCCATTTTAATCCGTTTTACAATCAGTTTTGGAATAAAGAGTCCGATAATTCTGTCCATAATGTACAAATTCCCCGGCAAGTGTAAACAGAAGGTTAGGAGAGACTGGTTGTTTAACGAACGCTGCAATGAACCGATAGTGAACGATGAGGACACCTGGCAATGATAAGGTGGTGTTTCGCATGACAGAAGACAATCCAAGTACGAGTACTCGAGTGATAACATGTGAATTTATCCCAATCCATTGTTTAAAGGACACTCGCAGCAAACCAAATGAGCGCATACCATCTTCATCGTTCTCAGTTATTAGAGCCTAAGGGTTATCTACTCCGGAGGACGTTTGCTGCATGGTTCATGCTACAGACGGCGCATTTGCTGTATCCCTATTGCTCACGGATGAAGCATACTTCACACATATTCGATTAACATAACGCCCATATGTGGGCTTTGAAGAACTCTCATCGTACGCAACCACGTGCAGCTCAAGAGCGTTTTCTGTGTCAATGTTTGGACTGCATTTCTTGGAAACTTGCTCACTGAACCGTACCTTCTGCCCAGTCCTTCGGATGGTAGGGCATACCTGATCATCTTGCAACAAGTTTTGTCTGAACTTCTGGACGCAGCACATGTTCCTCCGTCGTTGCGAAGCTCCATATGGTACCAGCATGACGGGGTCATCCACATTACACGACTGATGTCCGCCGATACTTAAACGTAACCTTTGGACACCAGTGGATACTTCGTGGTGGTCCGGTTCATTGGCATGCCAGGTCACGGAACCTATCATGCATAGACCTCTTCTTCTGGGGTCGCATGAAGAGTTTGGTGTACGAGACGCCCGTTCCCTCAGTTGAAGAAATCTTTGCTCGAATATCTGTAGCTGCCGGGAAGATACGTGACAAGCAGGAATCTTCTAGAACAGGAATGGGCAAACTACGGCCCGCGGGCAAATCCGGCCCGTCGGAAGACTGTATCCGGCCAGCGGATACAATCTTAATTTGCCGGTCCGAGGCAAATTAAAAGAAATATATATTTAAATATTATATCTCTATCTCCTTTTCCACTTTGTTTAAATATTACTTTTTTTCTTCCTTTTGCTCAAAGGACTGATGATCTTTTTACTGTCTCTATTTTTGTTTTACAAAACATAAATCGACGGAAATAGCAAGCACAAACAGCTTTCAATCGGTAAAGTGTTAAACACGGAAGTACTTTGGTAGTTATGCTGTAGATTGGTGCCAAGAATCGTTATCTGTTTTTCGGGGAGAAGACGTATGCCAATCCAATATAAGGGAATCAGACCTCACATTTGGCAGACTGCGCATTTTAAGCTCCAGCCAGCGGTCTTTTCTTTTGTCGCGAATTCTAGTATTATTGATTGCGTATGGAAAGATTGCGGACATATAGCATCATTGTGAATAGTGGTTTTGAAATTGTTAAAAGTATAGCGTAGCTAGTGCTTGTTTGGGTTATTCGTAAAATATTTCAACCCCAAAATGTCTACTAAAAAACGTAAAGTTGATTCAGAATGCCGTGCTTTTAATGATGAATGGACCTAGAAATATTTTTTACAGTTGTAAAAGATAAACCAGTGTGTCTCATCTGCAATGAAGCTGTAGCAGTCTTCAAAGAATATAACATCATTATCGAAAGTGAGTTTCCCGAATTTAATATCTCACGCCCAGAAAATCAGTGCTATGTTTGCTTCATCTTATATATGTGAACAAGTGTTTTCAACAATGAACCTTAGAAAGAATTATTTAAGAAGCAGAGTGATAGATGAGCAGTTAGCCTCGTTCCTTAGAATCAGTACATCTCACTTCGAACCTCAATATAAGAAACTTTTAAAAATGAAAGTGCAATTTCATTCTTCTCATTAACATATTTAAATTGTAATACTTGTATATGTTTTTAAAATTTTAGAAAAATTTACCTTGGCTCGCCGAACATTTTTTTTGCGATTTTTGGCCCGCGAACGAAAACGTTTGCCCATCCCTGTTCTAGAACGTAAGGAATTCCATTCAATGCGCTGTCAAGCGGGCCAAATGACTTCTGGTCGTAATTTCTAACACCATTTTAGTACAACCTTTCAAGAAAATGTTTTCTGTCCCACTAATCTGTTGCTGCTCGTTTTCTCTGCTTTATTGTACGGTATTTGCGATTTCTATGTGATTTGCACAGCATTTCCAATTGCTATGTGATTTGCACGACATTTCTCTGATTCCTGCATTCCTATGTGATTCTGAGTCGTCTTTGTGCACCCTACAAACAGTGCAAATTTTTCGGTCTGATAGCAAATCCCTTTGTACACAAAGAACGTACTGTAGCGTCCTAAGATTTGTACAGTGTTCTCTTTCTTCTAGACTGGGTGTCACACATGTTTCGAGCAGCCTCTGTTAAAAACACAAAGTAAAGTAGCGTTGAACATAAAAGAAAATGAATGAAAAAGTGTTTTCCTTTAAAGATGAGATCTGGGATCTGGGTCTTATTGGGTATCTTAGGCATCTGAGTCCCTAAACTTGGATGTATTTAAGTGTTAGTAATTTTTATTTCCTTGTAAGAATTAAAGGAACCATTTTAATCGCAAAAAATACCGGGTATCCTATTTCAACGGAAATATCCATTTTGACGTTTTTCCAAACCATTTTGATTATTCGTTTACGTGACGTTTGTACATACGGATAGAATAAAGGACTCTTTATTCCAAACCGGATTGTAAAATAAATCCAAAATATGCTTTCTCGTGACGTCTGTACACACGAACGTATGTAAGCATTTCACGTAACTAAAAACGATTAGCCGAAGAAGGTTGAAATTTTTGAAATTTTGTAAATGGGACTGCAGTCACACCTAGCTGTAACGCTCCTCTTTTATAATAGGTTTACAGAATTCATCTACAATTTTATAACGTGAATAATAATTGCTCGGGAAGACTTAGTAAAGAAATATGTTAATTTAACTGCATTGTCAAATATATAAGTAATTAATTTCTGAATTCTTCACAGCAACTCCACACTTTTATTATTCACGATACAAATTAGAGACGAGCTATGTCAGTAGAATTATTTAATAAATTATTCCCATTAAACTATATGATAAATTATTTTTCTCCTTTTAGAGCATTAATTAGCATATCCATTTTTAATCAAAATTCACTGCATAAAAATCTTTTTTTAATTGCATATTATTCTCTACAATAATAATATCTTCAGTTACATGAAGACTTATAATTATGTCACATGAGAACAATAACCGTTCAATATTATCATTTCCATCTTATCTATAAGTTTCATCGAACAAACACAATTACTCGAAAGGGGGAAAAATCTGTATAATAATTTCTCGGTTCTTACTCACATAATGTATTCGAAGCATTTTTTACATAAGCCCATATTTTGTTATGAAAGACCATATGTTGTTTTGTACGCTTCAAGTCCTTAATAGCAATATTTGATGAAAGGAATGTATTATTGGTAAACATTTTGTACTTTTATGTGAATTATTAATATAAATTGTACACTGTAACCTTAATTCCACTGGAAAGATTTAAATACTCTCAAATTCCACTGCATCTCCCACTTTAGCCCCATAGCTTGTATCTCAAGTAAGAACTGTTTAAAGTTTCACCAGACTGAATGATTCTCACTAATAAGGGTTAGTATGTTGCTGCCGTCCAACCGGGAAGGTGATTAACGACGCTGACTGCCGTTCCGTAGGGACCGGGCTCGAATACCTGAGAAAGCATGAATGTTTGTAAATGTACAGTTATTGCGCGTCATGGGGGCATACCAAATATGCGGCCAGCCGAAAGTCGTCTCGAGAGGCTGAGGGTAGAGAAAAAGGGTGGGAGACACTCAGACCCGTCCACCCCGGAGTGCTCGCCATCAAAACTGGGGGCGGGACTGTGCGAAGTCGCATTGTCACCTGTATGATGCTCAAGGCTCTTGCCAACGACAAGTGCAGTCTTGGACGCCTTGCCACAATGCATTTCGTGAAATTGTTCTGATTTTATTGTCAGACATTTGAGATAAGTCACGACAACAACAGTATGTCGTTTCTTGAGAAAAGAAATTTAATGGCAGTAGTTTTTCGAAAATGAGAGCAAGGGATTTTCAAAAAAAAAAAAAAAACTCTAAACCAAAATGAATGTTTTGAAGAGTTTGATTACCGTTAAAATATCTATGTTTTTTACTGAAAAAACACCAAAATATCACGATTATTTATATCAAAGTGAACGTATACATTTAGCAAAATCACAAATCACAAAATATCTAAAAACAGCATATGCTTAGAATTCCCCATAGAGTGTTAGAGTTCGCCGTAAATATATTTATATTTTGATATATTAATTGTTAAATACTAGCTATTCGCGTGGTCAGTTATTTAAAGTAATTAACATGAAAACGAAAATGTATATAATAACTTTAATGAGTCCAGATAGTGTAATTTCATAAAAATATCGAATACTTTTGATTAGATATCCAATGATTTTAATATATATTTATTTAAATCAATCCCACTAAGAAGTAGAAAAAAGTATTTTTAAGAACTGTGCGTATTGCTTTTAAATCGATTAGTTTATTACTCAGTAACTTTCCAGCTTATAATTATCTTAGGTTTTACTGAATTGCAATAAGGTAGCGTTTATTATTATTCGTGTTGAAGATAAAGTACGTACTCGTATTTTATTACCGGCCGAGAACATATATTGCTTTCACAGAACCGAGTTTGCTAATTAAAACTGAAAGGTAAATATCTGATATTTTTCCAAATAGCAACAGTCTTGTGCGCTGCAGACAAAAATGCTTTATTTCGAAGCTACCACTCGCTTTCAAATTGTTGAGTTCGCTAATCTAAAATTCCTAAAAGTTTTCAGATTTTCAGAATATAAAATAAAATGTAATAAAACAAATTCGGAATTCAAAATTCAGGCTTCGAAAGGCACATATGCTAGTGGAGGATTAAGCTATTCGAAATTTGATGACTCTAGGTACCTTCGTGTTTTGACACCGCGAAGAACAGACATACATAAATGCATATTATTCAATTTTTTAATGTTTAAAAAATAATGCAGGATAATAAAGTTTGGAGGCAGCAATTTGGGAATTCACACACCGTTTTTAGTAAACCGACGCAAAATGGCATTTCGAAACTAATACCCCCTTTTCGGCTAATTATGTTGATAAATAAGCATATATACGTAAGAAAATGAAAATAAATTGCCGTATGTCTTTTCAACCGGTAAAGTGGACTTTACAATGTTTAAGTGGACTGATCAATGTTTTATCTGCAAGAATTTTTTTTTCAAATATAAGAGTAATCAAAAAACAGTGTGGGAGAGATCATTCACCAGTCAAAAATAGGTGGTTTTCCTCATGCGCTCGATGAGAGTTAATATTAGTTTAAACAAATAAAAAATTATTTGTCACACAGATTTAGGGATTGAAAACAAGGGCTGAACATTGTAAGGGGCACAGTTATCGTTTAAATTTAAAGCAATATTCGATTCATCAGAGAATCAGGGGCTTACTAGTTTTATATAAGCATGTATCTATCTATTTCGGATGGTCCTTTGGAATATGTTTTCCATGTAGAAGTAATGATGATATTTTTTCCCTTTCCGAGTCATAGTATTGCTTATTTTACACTTCGAAAATTAAATGCTATTCGTTTGGTAATATTTGAATTGCGGAACAAGAATATTTCACTTCTGAAAAAACAAAAACATATCTTTCAAACCATACATTTTTTTGCATGCGACAATTTGAAAGGAAAATAAATTTTGAGGTAATATACGATATTTCTCATTCCGAATGTTCCGTTAATAAAGAAATTGTTTTCTGCAGTTATTTAAATTTCTCTAACCTTTGTTACTTATACCAAAGATAATTCTGTAGCTCTGCTCACAGCAGAAAAATAAAAGTTA
This sequence comes from Stegodyphus mimosarum, assembly GCA_000611955.2. NCBI lineage: Eukaryota > Metazoa > Arthropoda > Arachnida > Araneae > Eresidae > Stegodyphus > Stegodyphus mimosarum. Next base: position 84,688 of record KK115804.1, on the reverse strand, counting down.
TTGTTGATGTGCCTTTACAGTTTTTAATATGAACTTTAAATATTATTTTTGTTGTGAATATTTATCAGAAACATTTAAGCATGTCTGTACCAAAAACAGAAACTCATATGACATGCCTTTTGATAAAAAAAACCATTTATTCTGGATTCGGCTTTTAGCTATTAAGAATGAGCTGATAAAAAGGTTATTCCTATTTGTCGAAATGGAGTGTGAAATTTAATTTTATTTTCAAGCTCCGTTACTGAAGTCATTAAAATAACTCTGTGCATACGTCAGCAGGCTTAAAATATCTTTATGCTTATCTAAGCAGACCCTGATCATCAGTCTTCGAATTGCGCTGCGTAACTGTCTGTGCTGCATGTTTAAAATCGTCTTTATTATTCCATACGTGTTTCTCGACAGCTTCTGATAAGAACAAATCGCAAGATAGAACACAGATTTGTGTATACGTATGTGCTATTCATTATAATGCAGTATATTCTAAGTAAGGAAAAAAATATCGAAATAAACCTGCTATCTGCCGTTGCGCAAGTCATAGAAGGAAGAAGGAAATATTTGCATTTCTAGCAATTTCAATTATACAAGGAATTCATCAACTGGTATCTATATATCTCTTGCAGATTACACTATTTCACTCAAAGTAAAGCAGTAAAGCATTTCCAGTAAAGTATTCTATGTAAAGATATAAAAGTGTCTTGAAAAGCTTTATCTATTAATTATTAAACTATGTTCTGCATGCAGACTTCTATCTTGTTCGGAGTAGGTGTTATATTTGGAGTTTTCGCTTTGTACAAATGGTTCAAAAGCTATGTTACTGGATCGCCAATCCAGCTACCTTCATATAAGGTTTCATTATTGTCTTACATAATGTGCTTCAGGAAATTTAATACGTCACCAGTACATCCGTTGTCTCGTAAGTAATAGTGTTTTTATTTTAACTAAAATTACATAATTTATGAATTGAATCGATATTTTTTGGGAGAAAAACCTCTTTTACCTCGTTCCAATTCTGAGAGGCGCACAATAGCAAGTGATATTATAATTAATCAATCAATAACTATGATTTAATAAAATAATGAATTAAAATTATTAAGTTGGTTTTTTTACTGAGACATAGTGAAAATTAAATTTTCAAGAAGAAGATCAGCCTGATTATCCTTTGATCTGAGTATAAAATAGATTTTACTTTCCTCAGTGTAAGCTTTCATTGTTTTCAGTAATGAGAACAACTGTAAAATATCAAAATCACAAAGATATTTTCCCAAAATTAATTACAATACTTGACTGAGACAACAATAACTTTCACCGCTTCAATCCATTATTTTTCGGTTAAGAATTTATAACAACTGGTAACATGCTATCAATACACCGTTTCAGAGAAAAGAATCGATGCCTGTTATTAAATCGATATTAATTGGTGATTAATTAGCGCTTCCTCTTACGTAATTGAAGATTGATTTAACAGCATAAAAGTGCCAAGGAAATAATGTTATATTAATATAGGCGAATAGCGTAAAAAATGTGTACGTGGCATGGAAGCACTCAGATGATCAATGTTTATTTATATTTAACAATGTTTTATATGAAACGTTGTATACACAGCCATTCTGATTAATTTCTTAAGTTTATTTATATTGTTAACTTTATTGCTCATTATTGATTGAAGTTTGAGTTATGTTGGCAAATAAAACAATAAAATAATGGCACCTTCTTCATTTAATCTTTATTTAATAGTATTTAATTATTATTTAATTTTCTCCCCAAGTGAAAATGTACACACTAAAGTTGGATATCTTCTCTGCTTTAGAATTCTCCCATTGTCATTCCCATGCAGTTCATATCGCAGCGAGTTTCACGCTTTCGGTTCACTTGGGTTTCACTTATTTGATTTGTTAGAGAATTTGAAAATTACTAGTGAAATGTGTAATTTATGTAGTCGCTCCTATAGTTTTGCAATTATTTTACTTTGCGAGAGTTCTTGGGTTCAGAAATTCTCAAGGGCATTCCAAATTCTGCACTAAACAACATACACATTATTTAAATTCTCATTTTGTTTTTCCATGATAAATAAATTTCCACAACAATTGTTCAGAAGACATATACTAAATGAACAAAAATTACATTTAATTCAAATTCATCATTTTTCGAAATGAAATCAATATATTGCAGCATTACATTTAGAAGCAGGGAAAGTAGAAACAATTTCAGTTAGAGCATAGATACACTGTGTTTCGGGCCCCCAGAAGAGGAAGTTTTTAGTTATTTTGACTGCCGTACCGAAGGGCTCAGGTTTGAACCCCGGAGAAGGCATTCATATAAATTGTCTGCTATTCACTGGAGGCAACCCTGTTCACCTATTAGGTGCCTCCATAATAATGTGATCGCTGCTTCCGGCCTTAGTAGTGGGCGATGCATATAACGGCTAGTGTCTGCAATTGGAAATTAATAAAAAAAACAGTGTTATTCCTCTATATACCTTTTAAATTTTCGCACGAAATAAAGGAAGTAACATAGTGGCGACACATTTCGTTTATCAGATTTCAAAGAAAATATTTATCTTGATCGTTCCCGAATCCATTTCCGAATCTATTTGATTTTCATATTTCTGCATGACAACTGTACGTACGGACATTCCCCCAAGGGTCAACTGGGGCCAGTCCTGGCGCACTGGCTAAGATCTGTATTTAGACAGTCTCGACTGCTTTGGTAAATAAATTGTCTTCACGGAACTAGAGCCACCAATCACTCAGTCATTCTAGTCCTGTGAAGCCCTGCCGAGGCTGAATGGACACCATTCTGGTTCGAAGGCTGAACGGACAACATAAATGAAAAACGATTAGCCACAACACATTGGAATTTTGCATGTGGAACATCTAATTGTGGGTGTAACATCTAGTTGTGCTCCTCTCGTTCTTATTGCAGTCAGCATTACTATATATACTATATATATAATCAAATTAATGAAATGGAAATACTTCTAACAAAAATGCAAATTTAAGTCAACATCAATTCCAGTCAACTAAGTAATTTAAGTACCCACCCCAAAATTTGCAAAAACTGAAAATAAATAAATTGAAAAGGATTAAAGAAAATTGGAAAAAAATAAACATAAAGTGAAGAATGGAAGCAAAAAAAATATTGTCTGTCAATCATTAGCTAATAGTAGTGAAAAACAAATTCATTTGAAATGCAAATTAAAATTACAGAAAAATGTATAACTGAAAAGTTGAAGAGACAGTGCCGACTTATCAGTGGAAATTAGCTTATCTCACTCTCTCCCCAATTGCACAGACCTCGTGTTTTAGCATTGTCATGCATATGTAATTTAACCCTTCTTAAAAACGTTTATTCATTTTAATTATCAATGTACCAAAATTAGGAAACCCATATGTATGTTAAATTTAATACAGTAATTTTAAAACACAAAGACTAGAAAAACACGTAAGTATCTGATTAATTTATGATATCAAAACATGTAAATAAAATGTTTATAAAAATGCATTATATTACAAAATTTTAAATTAAATGAAAAGTGTCATATTTCGATTATAACACAGGCCAGAAAAACTTTTAAAAGTTTCGATAAATTTACTTGAGTCCAACTAACTAACGGGGTGTTTTCTTAATTCCAAGGCAAAATGTTTGTCTACTGTTGCCAGATTTAAGATAAGCAGTAAAATTACTAAGAATGCGAAAAATGGTAGTGTGCTATTCAATGGATAGACAGTGCGACAAACTATTAATTCGAAAGCAAGTAAATGTATTTTTAAAATATCAGAAAAAACGTTATCAAGCAGAAAATATGTATATATGTGTAAGAAAAGTAAAGAATATATGTAAAAGATTAAATTAGAAACGTAAATTTCCCTTCTCAATTCTAAAAATAGTAATCTCTCTCTGCACTACGTCATTTAGTGATTAATCCATGTCATATGACTCTTACATAATTCTGGTGATGTAAATGGAACTAAACTCAAGCAGAAAATGATAATTTCACAGAGGTATTAACTATCCAATCAAAATGCATTGTAAACCGAAACTAACTCAGTCTGAATTAAGATTTCACCCCGAACGTAACGCATTTTCTTTCAACGCTTTGGCCTAGCTTCACTGCTATCTCTCTGCTCCTTCTATCTTATTGAAAATTAATCTAAAATGTAGGATTTTTGGTATAAGCACCATTAATGTGCCAACTTGATTGTGGCCACAACAAGCTGAAATAAAGATGAAGATTTAATCTGCCTTCACCTCCAATTTCCTATTCATTATGGATCAACTCCTCCATCTTCTATGCCATCAAAATTCCTTGCTTGTCATTACTACTGAATTTGTTTTTATTACATCGTATATATGCAAACAACCAACCCCTTATCCGGCTTAAAAATTCTTAACCGGCGTTTATTTTCTCAATCTTTGATAGTCGTAATATACTTCCAATTACATTAGTGTCTTAAATGACTAAAATATCACATTTCAATGATATTAAGTTTAAGAAAAAAATTAATTTTCGACAAAAATCGAAATCTATCTTATAACGCTCGTTCTTGATTGCCATACATACGTTTGAAAACGTTTTATACTAGTTATGAAAAATAAAAATTATGCGAAGTTTGATTCCCGTACGACAAAATTTGACCGGGATTTTTAATTTCAAATTTCAAATTTTTGATATCATTTTCAGCTTGTATTGAGGGATTGGTTAATTGAATTATAATTGTAAGGTTTTAGTTAAACTAACAAAGTTTTATTTTAATTTAAATCTTTCTATCTCTTCTCTGTTTCAACTTCCCGTCAGAAGAAGCGCGCGTTTTCAGCTTATGCTAATTTGAAGTAGAGCCAAGTACTATTTAAACCAGAGGTAGAAACCTCTTAGTGTGAGAGAGCTTTTAGTCTCAGATCACGGTCATTCTGTTCGACGTTCACCTGACCAGCTAGCAGATAATTATAAGCCATAGTGCTTACTACGTGATGACTTATTGAAATAAATTGAAGTGCGCTAGTATTAGTATTTCTTGCTACGCACCATTTAGTTAGAGGCCAACTCCGCGATTTAGCTCTGTGAGCAAGGATTTAACTAAATTTATATTTAGCTTAGTTTAAATTTATCTGATTGTTAAGTTAGGCCCAAGTGTGGTCTTTTATTTTCTCTATCCCTCCCGAGTTGGGAAGTGTGTAAATAATATTGATTTAATAAAAGAGGATTTTAAATCCCTTTCAAGTGCAGTTATTCTCCAGCACAGTATCTACACCAGAACACAGCTGATTTCAGCTCCCCGTTCCAGATCAGGACGTTTAGACTTTAAGAAGTTACTTCAAAATGTTTGCAAAGAACATGCACAGAACACTCAGTCCTGACATAATAATTCGACGAAATAAGTGTAAATAAGGTACGGGAAAAAATGTATAAAAATTAATACGGGTACAAGGAATTCGTCTTTTTTTTTTTAGTCCAAAGAGGCTTTGCGCCTGAAAGACTATTGTTTTCGATTCGGCATTTTGCGTCGAAAAGATTAAATGTCGGTTCACTTTTGAAGCTCTTGCCACCAAATATTGCAGCCCTGTATTATACTTAAAGAAATTAAATAATGAAGAATGTGCATAAATGTATGCATGTTTCTCGCATTGTGATAAAACGGGGGTACCCAGAGACATCGAATTTTGAATGACGTAATCCTGCTGAGAATATGGGCATCTGGAAGCCCAAATTTGAAACTTGGAATTTGTTTTACTATAGATTTCATATTTTGTAAAACTTTAACGAATTTTTGATTAGCAATCTCAAGGATTTCAAAGCGAGCAATGGCAAAGTTTTACAGACAAAAGAAAACATTTCTAGATTGAGTGAGATTTGTATCAGAAATTCAAAAGATATGCTAAATTTAAAATTATTAATCCAAAGGGCTTTGTTCCTGAAGGACTATCATTTTCGTTTTGCGATTTTGCGTTGAAACGTTAAAAGTTTCAATCATTTTCAAACTGTAGCCACAAAATACTGCAGCCCTGTCTTATATTTAAAGAAATTAAATAATGAAGAATCTGCATAAATGAATATACATTTCTCCAAATGTGGTAAAACAATGGTCCCTAGAGCCATCCAGTTTTGAAAAACGTACGTTTCCACCCAAATATGCGCATCTGGAAGCCCGAATTTGGACTTTGTTTTATTATCTACTAGCCGCTGCGCGGCCAGCCTTCGTCTGGCTTTTAAGTGTACCAGAAAAATGCCTAAAGAGAACACCAAACATTAAATTTGAAAACTGCACAGAATTTTACTCTGCAGAACAATTTTATCGAAAAAGAAACAAACGACAACGGGAAAAAATTCAGTTAAAAATGCATTACATATAAAAAGCATACAACGAAATAAGCAATATCCCTTAATACAAATATTAATTATTAGTCCAAAGGGATTTAGTCCCGAAGGACTATTACTTTCGTTTTGAGATTTTGCGTCGATTCACTCTGAATGCCCGTTTCACTTTTCAAATTGTTGGCACTAAATGTTATCGCTCTGCACTAAATTTTAAAAAATGAAAAATCTGCATAAATGTATGCATGTTTCTCGCATTGTGATAAAACCTAGAGCCATCGAATTTTGAATGACGTAATCCTACTGCGAATATGGCCATCTGGAAGCCCTAATTTTGAATTTGAAATTTGCTTTATTATCGATTTTATGTTTTGTAACATTTCAACGAATTTCTGATTAACAAACTAAATGATTTCAAAGCGAGCAATGGCAACACTGTACGGAAAAAAAAAAACATTTTTATCTCCAGCGCACGAGACTTACGGAAATTCTAAAGATATGTTCATTTTAAAATGATTTTGCGATATTGATTTTGAACTGAATTTTATGGTTTGAGTACGTAGTACATGATATTTAATAAAAA
>KK115804.1:65917-77468 GCA_000611955.2 Stegodyphus mimosarum | reverse complement strand
TAAGAAATACGATGAAAAATTGTTGCCAAACCGAAATTTTTAAAAGAATGAAACTATTCAAAATGATGCAATTTCATCAAAAATCTATCAACAACAATAAGAAAAGAAAATTGTTGCCAAAACTACATTTTAAAATATCTGAGATGTGAGAAGTGTATTTGGAAGCTTCATTTAAAAAATTTTTAAAAAATACAAAATATTATTATTTTCCCAAAATTCTTTTTTTAAAAGGAGTCGAAAGGATTAAAGTTCAACGTGTCCAAAAATCAAAGGAAAATAAACAGCACATTTTTTAAAATACGTTTTTTTTAAAAAAATTCCGCCGAAAAGTTGTTAAGCTCACCTTCCTAAATAAATTCGTATTTAATCGATTTATTGAAATACGAAATTTATTTTAAGTTCGTAAAATAGCTAAGTGTCTACGCTTCACGACGATGTAAAAATGAAATGTATAGAGTGAAATCTCGCTTTCCTGTAGCCCATTATGTCTCAAAATGACGCGATTTGGTTCTAAAACATAAAATAAAACAAATTCTAATTCGAATTTCGAAAAACTCGCTTCGAGGTGCACTGGCTCTTTTGTAGATACACCTATGTACCAAATTTCGTGGCCCTGGGTCTATTAACTTACTCGCAACACGAACGAAAGACACATACACACACACACACAGACTCTTTGTTTTATTATATGTAGAGATTTCATATTTTGTAAAAATTTAACGAATTTTTGATGAACAAACTCAAACGATTTAAAAGCGAGCAATGGCAGCACTCTACGAAAAAAAAACTTTTTATCTAAAGCGTGCGGAACTGTGTATCGGAATCTTAAAATTATTTTGCGATATTGCTGTTGAACTGAATTTTATGGTTTGAATGCGAAAACCATGATATTTAATAAATAAAAGTATCACACAAAACGTTAAAAAACGCCCCTTTGGACGCAACGTAAAATCTGAAACTTTCAAATTTTTAATCCTTCTGATTCTCAGTTCCACATAGAAGATTGTTGTATAATATGAGAATATTTTTTATTAATATCATTTCTTCTCATAGTAGAGTGCAGTGGGACCTGAAAGGGATTAAAATCTTTGCTGGTAAATGATGTTCGTTTAATCAATCCTTCAAAATGTTTAAAAAAAATGTAAAGGGATTGATATATTTTGACGTCACATGACCGTGAGATATCGCTAGATATAGTTTTTATGCTTATGTAACTGAGTAGGGAGTCGGAGTTTGAAAACAAAATCTCATTTAAATTCAGAATCAAAATTAGATTTTAATAAAGTGACATTTAAATAATCTTAATTTTGTAATCTTTCTTGCGTTATTTAATTTATTGCATTTTAATTTTATTCTCTTGTTACTTCTTAATTCAGGCAAGTGTCTGATTTTGTTCCTTTCTCTGCGTGACTCTGATAATGTCGCAAACAGTCCTCTACTTTATTAGGAAGCCGTTCGTGAAGGATTTTCTAAAGAGACCTGATCACCCCCTTTTTTGATTTCATCTCAAAACCATGCAAGTTGAAATTATATATTCAACCAAGCTATCTTAATCGTTATAACGTATAACTTTGCGAATGGAAAATAAATTTCTTTTAACATCTGACAGCTGTCTACAGAGTTGATCTATCGTCCCTGATACTGCTTAGTTATTAGAACAAAACATAACTAAAGAATTTAAATTTACTTTGACCTTGTGGGTGATACAAAACTTAATCTGATAAAAATCAAACGTAGGTTCTCCTACACACTTTGCAACAGCAAACTACTGGCGTTTATTCTAAGATACCGATTTGTCTAAAAATATTTGAGGTCCTAATGGACACCTAATATTTTGTAAACATCTTACCAACACTTCTCGGCAGCACCTTCATATTTATTGCCCATCAAAGGTAAAGCGATTAAATCGATGAAAACTAATAGTTCCGACTTCTGTTCGACTGCAAGCGAACGCGTTGGCTTCATGGGCATTTTTGTGGTGCCCCCATGCATAACCTGTATAGAGCCCGTTTCCTTCAGAACGTCCTCTAGGAAGGCATCACTCCCCTTAAGCAAACAGCCATGGTGTGCTTTATCGTAATGAACTAATCCAAACCAAATCTTCATAGTTATTGCAGTCGACTCTCATAGGCAAGGAGGCAGAAACACGATGCAAACGGGCACCGTGTTTAAAATCCTATTTTCCTGGTATTTAACCTATGCTCTTGTAATACAAATTGCATAAATAATTGGTCTGAGCGAGCATCCTTGCTACCCAAGTAGAACAGGATAGAATTTAACATAAGGCTATTAGTGAAAACTAAATCATATTTGAGGAGATGGGATCATGGAATTACTTATAAAATTCCAAACTAACTTTCATTTCTTTTTATGAAACATTATTATTATTACAATTATTGCAGAAGCGTATTTCAGTGGCATTTTTATGAAAGGTTTTCAATTTCAAACTGTTAATTTGTTCTTTACGGGAATAACTTTCAGAACTGTAAAATACAGTATGAAGTAATTCTTGTATTTTTATAAAATAAAATAGGATAACTATGTATGAGCTAACAGCTTGGTTCATAAGACAATTCAAAACTGGGAACTGTACACTAAATCTAATTCCAGCATTGAAAATAGCTGGTTTAACAGTGGGGAGCTTGCACTATACTCTCACCACGTAATACAAACCCACCATAAATCATTTCCATAGAAATCCTTCTGCTGCCTTTCTTTTCAGAATCGTTGATCATTCCAATTACGTTATTATATACTTAAAAATATATTTTAAATAAAGCAAAAATTCATGTTTTGGCATTTTTCAACACAAAAAGTGCGCTTTGTAAAAATTACATAATTCGAAATATTTTATGCTATTTCCCGCGTCCTTTAATTGTATTTAGTAAAGGTAAACAGCAAAATTAAATTTGTAGCTCTCCTTGGAGAGTGGTGACCGGGTAAAAATTAAATTTGAATAAATCGGGATTAATGGTTTTCGAATTTAAAACCATTCAATAAAATTATTTTTTTTTAATTGGCATGTATTTCGTATATTTATTACATCGAAAGAATATTCACGTAAAAAAATCTACAACTTTTTTAATGTTAAAAATCCATCAGTTAAATTCACGAGCAGTTTCATAGTTTTGTGACGGCAAACGTTATATTGTACTAGAGATATATTTCATTTTTAATTCATGCAAATAATGTTTTGATTTAATTATACACCAATATCTGAAGCCTTCTGTTATCTTATATTAGGAAAAAGGAAGAGAAAAGAAATGTGTGTGGCGTGGACGCACTCAGCTGATCAATGCTTACGTTTTCCGGAGTGTTAAGTTTGCCTTACTTTATACTTCTTTGTATGAAGTAAAGGAAGTATTGTAATGGCGAATATTTTTGGGCATCATATTTCAACTAAAATATCCATTTTGACCGCTATCGAATACAATTTAACAAAATCAATGTTTTTGCGTCGACGATTAGAAACTCTAATAATTATAAAAAAATTTTTATTTAATTTAATTGTAAAATTAAATTAATGAAATTTTAATAAATTTATGAATTGTAAAAAAATTGGTTTAATTGTAAAAACTTTTTTTACTGTATTTGATGTTTTATATTTTCCTGTATTTCTCAATTTTTTATAAGTTATTTTGAGGTTTTATGTATTTTTTCCTTCCTCTGAATTAATTGAATGAAAAATACATCTCTGAATTAATTGACCTCTGACCTCTAGTTCAATTACCTCTGAATAAATTGAATGAGAAAAACATCAAAATGAAACGTTGTCAGGACTGAGTGTTCGGTGCATATTCTTGGAAAACATCTTCGTGACAGCTTAAAGTCCTGATCTGGAACAGGGAGCTGAATGCAGCTATGTTCTGTGGTAGAAGAACTGCACTTGAAAGGGATTTAAAATCCTCTTTTATTAAATCACTATTATGTACAACCACTTCCCACCTCGGGAGGGATACAGAAAATAGAGACCGCGCTTGGGTCTAAAATGAACAATCAAATAATATTTAAACTAAAGCTAAATAGAAATTAAGTAGTTGTTGCTCGCAGAGCTATAACGCGAGGTTGGCCTCTAAGCTAAATGGTGCGTAGCAAGATTTAACTAATACTGACGCACTTGGAATTACTTCAATAAGCAATCACGTAAAGCGCTATGGCTTAGAATTTAGATGCTAGCTAGTCAGGAACACGTCGAATAGAGTGACCATGATCTGAAACTAAAGCTCTCTCACACTGAGAGGTTTCTATCTCTTGCTTAAATATAACTTGGCTCCACTCCAAATTAGCATAAAGCTAAAACGCGTGCTTCTTCTAACGGGAAGTTGAAAATGAGAACAGCTAGAAAAGTCTAAATCAAAATAAAACTTTGTCAGTTTAACTAAAACCTTACAACGTAGCAAGAATTGCGTATAATTTAATGTTTCTTACAAGGAAGTCATGTGCTGTATACATCAGATTTTTTTTTATATTTGTCACACCATTTATATTTGGGAGGTAAATTTAGGAAGATATCTGGAACTCTGGGTATCTTTAATAATAAAAACTGGTACTGCTTAGAGTTATTAAAAAGGTTCCAAATTTTTAGTTAGTATTTTCGCTCTTCTCTCTTCCGGTAGATTTATTCATAAAGTTTACATATGTTGTTAAGGAGTAAAACTTTTAACTCAGTATTTGAAAATATTATGATTATGATATATAAAAATGTGTAATTTTATTCTTCTACGTTTTGCAGCTGAGATTGGCAACGGTTTGTAAAGCAAATTAAAATGGAAACCTAAGTTTTAAAATAGGATGTTCCAAAAGCTTATTCTTATGTTCTAATTTTATCATTTACGTTCTGTGAATTGCTTTAACGTTAGTTTTCAGATACTGTGATATAAATGAATTTTAAAAGGCATGTGTTAAATACTTTTGTTGTTGCTTACTATAGTTATGATTTTCAGTGTTAGTAATGGTATCAACGTCTTGACAGAATTTCACGCATTCGCTCATACGATTCTTTGGAGAATACAAGGCTTTCCAGTTTCCTAGAAAATGAATTCTATACTACTCTCTGAATAAGATTTCGCTTTGTAAAGATGAACTTGACAAAAAAACAGAATTGTCTCATAGAAAAGCGAATGTAAAGATTTAGTTTTTTTATTACTCGTAATTGTAATTTTGTTGTTGGCTGAAATGGTAGCCCAGAAGGATTATTAACCTCGAAACGGCCTTTTAAGTCGAATAACTATAAAAGGCTGTATCACTTTTTAGATTGATGCCACCAACTACTATCGCTCTGTATTATATTTAAAGAAACTAAATAATGAAGAATCTGCATAAATGTATACATATTTCTCGCAATGTGAAAAGACAACGTTACCTAGAACTATCAAATTTTGAATAGCGTAGTCCTCCACCGAACATGTGTACCTGGAAACTCGAATTAGGAAACTAGAATTTGTTTTATTTTCTATTTCATATTTTGCAAATGTTTAACGAATTTTCGATTAAAAAACTCAATAATTTCAAAGCGAGCAGTCGCAACATTGTAGAGACTAAAACATTTTTATCTCCAGCGCGCGAATCTGTTTATCGGAAGTTCTAAAGATATGCTGTTTTTAAATATGTTAACCCAAACACTCTCGAAACATGCATGTGTCTGCAAATAAACAAACTCCCGTTTCGGCATAATATAGAATATTAAAGCTTTCAGATTTTTTTAATTGCATTTTATTTGCTCTTTAAATTGTAATTTAGTTCTTAATTTCTGCAGTTATTCTTGAATATTTCTGCGCTATTGCTAAGATTTACGAGAAAGAGGGAATCTTTTACATGTGGTTTGGATACAAGCCTTTCATCTTTGCTTACAAATCAGAAATAGTCAAGGTAAGTGTATTATTAATTAGTATTTTATTAATCATTCACAATATAGGCATATAATTAAATTACTAGGAAAAGGTTTGAATGCTGATATATTACAACTGAGGAGTGAAAATAGAGAGAACAACTGAAAAATAATTTTGCCTGAATCCTTTCCTTCGGCAAGTATTAAAAAACACTGAAGACCAACAAGCTGAAGAATATGTTGTATAAATGATTCAGTACAAACATATCTGATGTTAGTAATATTTATGTTAACAGGAAAAGCTAAACAGTTTCACAACAGAGAACTTGCCCAAGGACAGCTGATTTGATTTTAGATGGAAAAAGAAAAGAAATCTATAAAGCTAACAGAAATTCTAATTTGTTACAAAGAATTTCTAGAAATTGAAAATGATTTCAAACCAAAAGCTCATCAAATATATTTAACGTAGTCATAAATTTATGAACACAGTGTTTCATAGTGAATAGAAAAACAGTACGTTTATGTTGATAAATCAAATTTACAGTGAAACTTTAGTTATCCAAGTTTTCATAGGTGTTCTATGCGTACCCCTTAGGTGAGATGGGAAAATATCCATGAAATATTGCAGTTCCTGCCACACGCGTGATAGAATAATCTTTCTTATTCATTTGAGCATTTCAATTATGCGCTACTTCAGTTGCTTTAAGTCCTGATAAAAAGGAGTCATTAACCCTTTGTTTTTAACAAGTCCCCAAAGGGAAAAATCACAAGGGGTCTTCCAACACAAATCTTCCAACGTCGGTGGCCAACAAAGTGATGGCATAGCATTAGATCCAGTGCGGCCAATCTGGCGATTGGTAACATATCGTTCAGGTACTAGCACACGTTTTTATGCCAATTTGATGGAGTTTCGTCTTGCTGCTGAATGAACTCACTTCCTCTAACTGAGGGAACAACCAGTGATATCTTGGTAAATGCAACTGTTATCGATTTTTCTGTTGAAAAGAAAGGAAGAGAAGCACAATTGTTGGAAATGGCGCAGAAAACGTTCGTCTTTTGAGAACCACGCTTATGTTCCATAACACCATGTGGGTTTTCTGTGTGGGAACTTCTCCAGAAACGCGAAGCGTGGCTTCATTCGTAAACACAAGTCTATTCGTGAAACCATTTTCCTCCAGCTTATCTTGCAAATTCTCACAGTAAGCTTTACGCTGCTGTTTGTCGAAAAGATTTAACGCCTGTACCATCTGAAAGGTGTATCGCCGGAATTATAAACACTCGTCATATCTCTACATGAAGCACAATGAGTTCAGAACTCACACTAGAAGTTTTTTTTTTTTTTTTTACAAAAGCCTCCCGTCTCTTGAAACTGCTTCGCTCACTGTTCGATATTGTTACAATGCGATGGCTGTTTACTAAATTTCATGCGAAAATATCTTTGAACAACCAAAACGATGGTGTTTTGCATATTCCGAAACACAGTCCGCTTTCTCTAGTATGGCATCATTTTTAATTAACAGTGCCTCTGGTGGCGATTTCGTAAACGGAAGCTTTTTCGCTGTCACCAGATAAAACTTGCATAACAGTAGTTTCAGAATTAAGTTGTTTCGGCTTTATGAATTAATTATAGAATTTGTACTATGCTATTCTATTTGTCGCATTCAATATAAAACACTTTATATATAAATAAAAGTGTCCTTTTTTACTTACAATTCATACAGGTTTACAGTTTAATTTGTATCTTCATGAAATTTGACATAACTGACCTTCAAAACAAGAGAAAGATCACTGCTTATATAGGATTTCGAAAAACCAATCCACAGGGTCAACACTCATGACATACAAAGATTTTGTGGGATATTTACTTAACTTTTGTGTTAAAAACTTGGTGATACAAAGCCTTTATATTTCCACTCTGCAAAGCGTAAAATATTAAAGTTTCAAATTGTATCAGAAAACGCGGAATATAAAATAAGTTTGCTGCCACTCTCCACAAAGAATTATATTTTTTTTTTCGATTTTAATAAACAAATTTAGCAATTAAAAAGAAACATGTCGCTACTAGCTGAATCAAAATATGCTTATCTTATATACATCTATGTGTTGTTCTTTCGGCAAAGCAGAGCACGTTTAATTTTCCTTTCAAATTTATTCTGTTACAAATTAATAAACTAAGCGATTTGAAACAACAAACGCAAATTCATTTCAATTATTTTTATTTACTAACTGTTCCAACAACGTTACACTAGTCGGATTTATTTAAATCGTGTATATATATATATATATAATAATAATAATAATAATAGCATAAATGCATGAAACAAGAAAAAGACGAAGCTGCATCAATGCGTAATAGCTATATAGGCTAGATCGTAGATCCATATTGAAGAAGAAGAATTCTAATTGCGTAGTATGCTAATATGTTAAGTTCGTAATATCTAAGTACCTTGGCACTCCAGGCAGTTTTAATTCCATTTTTATTTTCCAGTTCAGTTTTGTGGTCACAATCACTTGGCACTCTAGTCGTGCCTATTCAAGAACATTGACATTTTTGATATTGAACGATAGGAAGCGAGCACAACGAAATAGCGACCTTGTTAAGAAACGAAAAAAGAAGGAAAGGAAAAGCTAAAGAAAAAAGACTAAAAAGAAAAGTAAGAGATAAAATAAGTGAGGAAGAGGATTTTGAACTGAGATACAAATTCTAAAACAGAAAAATAGAGGAGATACTTACAAAACTCTGATGAAGAAGAATGGGTTCAGTACTTAATTTACAAAATGTGAGCATATCTACAGTATGTGATCTATCATTTATTTCCGTTAATTGAAATTCTCCTGAAGATTGAGTTTTATGTGGATTAGTTGAATAATTTACATTTGCTTTACTATAAACTTCTTGATATCATTAAGTGTTATTATATCAAATAATAATAATAAGCAAATATTTTAAAATATATTTTACGGTTACTATTTGCCGAAGGACTCCTTCAGTTTGTTCAACTCCAGGGCAAATTGTAACAGAAGAAGAGTACTGGTAAAATACTTTTGTGGTAAAATCACGAGATTGCCGAATATTTGTTTTGGGTAATAAGAAGAAAAAATAGTAATGCAGTAAAAAACAACAGTTATAATAAAGGAATTGTAAATATACAAAAAAATTATAAGCATTTTTCCAAAAAGCGGTACAACTATCCCTAGGTCCTGAATGCATTCAATACGACACAGTGTAACTAGAGTTTATCATAACAATTTAGAAATTTCGAACTCTTGTTTGCAAAGATTCTTAACAGAATAACGTATAATAAATTAATTAAACGCTCAATACCTGTACACAAAATATTGAATCACTATTAAATTTTAAATGAAGATGTGATAAAACCATAAACAAAGCAAATAATAAATTTCAATTTTTATAAAATAAATACTTTGATTACGTAAATACATCGAATGGAAAAGGTGAAGAATATATTCATCCCGAAATGACATTTTAAAAATTCATTTTGGACTTTTTTCTTTATAGCCAAAAATGGACATTAGTTCTGAATGAAATATTAATCCGGAAATGACTTTTTGCGTTGAATCGCTATAAACGGCTTATCTCTTTTCAGACTTATGCCACCAAATATTATCGCCCTGTATTATATTTAAGCAAAGGGATTTTTTTATCAAATTTTGAATAATGAAGAATCTGCATGAATGTGTACATATTTCTCGCAGTGTGATAAAACAACGGTACATAGAGCCATAAAATTTTGAATAACATAGTCCTCTACCCGAACGTGGGCAAATGGAAGTCCGAATTTTAACATTCTAATTTGTTTTATTATGTATTGGATATCTGTAAAACTTTAACGAATTTTTGATTAGGAAACCCAACGATTTCAAAGCAAGCAGTGGCAACAGTGCACGAAAACAATTCGCTTTTATCTTCAAGCGAGACTGTCTATCTAAATCTAGTATAGTAATATTACGTATGAAAAAGTGCATAATACTAAGGCAAAATTGATAAAATTAAGGGAAAATTTTCTTTCTAACAATACGCATTTTGGAATTTTATCACTGTTATTAGTGCCGTACTTAAATAGCAACACATAAAATTTGTAAAAGTAGAATTTAAGGTTTCAAATTTACAGCTGATTACTTGTTAAATGCCTTATCATTTTACCTCGGTTATTTATAAATATATATTTACAGGCGATATTATACAACCCAGATAGTAAAGGGGTGCCACTTGAAAAGGTGATGGCGTTAAGATCAATAACTGGCGATGGACTATTATTAAGGTAGGTTTATAATCTAATACTATTAAATCTTTCTGGGTTAATTTATTTTATCATTTTTTTCAAAAGACAGAACTTGGCTTAATAAAAGTCAAACTGTAGTTTGTTGTATCAGAAGCAAATTTGTAACAAATACACTCGTGTGTAAACTTAAAGAATTTGCCCATTATATCGGATTCTGAAACACTAATAGAGAGATTTTCATGAAATGATTCATCTCTTATAAATGTATGAATATACATTTATAAGAGAACACCAGACGTTCCCTTTAACATGGGGTATGATTCCCTCTCAAAGCCAGACAGGAGGCAGTTAAGGAGTCCACGTGAAGTCGATCCCACGCCTGCAGCAGGGCAGTTTTACATTCCCAGAGTTGTGGTCTATGCGCAGAAACCCAGGGTCAGCTACGACCCTGAAAAGTCAAATATAGAACTTACAGATCTCGTCTCTATACCTCACGGTAATTAAGATGCCTTTGTGAAACACATGCAGGGGCATGCGGTCGTCCAACATGATATCTGCCCAAACCATTACACTTCCAAAACCGTAATGACCATTTTCCTTGATGAATGAGAAATGATATAGTGTCCCACCTCTCCCAAGACACAGATATGCCGAGAATCAGGGTCCATTCTGAATTTCGACTCTTCTAAAGAAACACGGTGCTTGAATGAAGTCTGATGCAAAGCGCGTATTGGCTGCATTAATTTAAATGCACTCTGTTGTATGCTGCAGAGAGCAAGGCACAACAAACAGCGGATTTTCTGGCAAACAGTCCTAACTCAAGTAGCTTTCAGACAACTGTAGGCCCTGAAACTCGGTTTCCAGCGGCAGCATACAGTTCAAATGAGAAGAGTAGCCTTTCTGTGTCGCAGCACTGAAAGTGCAAATTAACGATCCTTATTCCTCGTTCTGCATCTTCGCAGATTCTGTCCAGATCTTCTCGGTGTGGGTGCAGGGTCCTGAACTCATTTTCACAAATTTCAGATGACACAGAAAATTAATTTGATATTTGTAGCTACCTGGGCTTGTAATTGGTCGGAGTCTAATATGCTGACAATTACCTACCTTATTCCATCATCCATATGTTCGTGGCTACTCATTTGACTTGTTGCTTTATAAATTGTTTTAAACTCATGCAAGAAACACGGCGAATGTTGTGAAGAAATATGAACAAAGAAATCGCCGAAAACCCCTCGTGCGCTTATATTCCCCCCATAATCACTGCTCCATATAAAACGTGTAAGCTTAGGTATTCGAATATTTGCATAATCATTCGGTAGCGTAATTAGTACCTTGGGCTCTGTATTTTTCGCAAAAATAGGCATAATTTGCAAATACTCTAAACATCATTATTTGTTTGGATAAACATTTAGATGCGTGTACACGAAATCATTTAGGACTGAGAGTAGAAATATTGAAATACTTTTGAAGATATATATAT
>KK115804.1:27961-65856 GCA_000611955.2 Stegodyphus mimosarum | reverse complement strand
GACCATCCGGAGGGTTAAGCGCTTACGATGATGTACTTGGAAAGTTTTGATTATTTTTCAGGATATCCTAGGGAAGGTGTTAATCCCTTTAGCAACATTTGACGATAGTCTAAGCAGATTTTTGTGCTTAAGGGCGTACTTTTATTCCTACTTAAAACGAAATGTGTTGCAACATACTGAGATACACTGATCGTTTTGAAAACCAGATATTTTGAAGACTTTGTAATTTAACATCATGAGGACACTTTGTTTAAATTTCTATGTCCGGAAAAATGAGAAGATGTCTCAAAAATGCTGATTCGTTAGTTCTCAGCTATCTTGAAAATTTTCATATTTAACATTCCTAGAATATCTATATTGCTTTTACTGAAGGACTCCGCAGTCAGACAGACGAAAGATATTTATCGCATGCACTATCTAGGACAAATAGCAAGGCTGCATTAGGGGTAGGTTTGGACGTCATATTAAACACTCGGAATGCTATTTTAGAGGGCTAAGGGAATATTCCGATATGTTTTGAGGTTGTGGTAAACAGGATTTAAAATCTTATCAAAAGTTCCATAAGTTTTCTATAGAACCTAGCTAGGATTTCCAGAGAATATACTGTTAAAATTGTAGTAGTGAGTTTTTAACATTTCGTATGTATAGTTTTGACTGCAAAAACATGCTTTTTCATTTGCAGTGAAGGCAAAAAATGGCGGCGAAATCGCACCTTAATTAATCCAGCCTTTCATGTGAGAATTCTGGAAAATTATATGCCAAGTTTTAACGAGGGCTCCAGAAGACTGGTGAATAAACTGAAGACATTCGTTAATCACCCATGGGCAGATTTATGGCCGTTATTCATCGTGAACTCCCTGGATCTCATTTGCAGTGAGTAGATTTGTAAATATTCAAAAACACTCTACGTTATCCAGTTTACTGAAGTTGATGTGAATACTGCTTTTGCAAAGAGGAAACGCTATTGAAATTGTACTTTAAAATGTCTTCAAATCAGTTCTACTGCAAAAATAAAAGAGAAGGATGTAAAATACGCCACAGCAGGTTTGCACAAAAGAACGAATTAACCAGACTTCACATCCAAGGCGAACATTTTATGGCGTCCCTAATATTGTTTAAATGTAAAGCGCATTACTATATTGTAAGTTGCAATCTTCATGAAATAACCTAATAACTTGTCATTTCCTCATTAAAGTTATTTAAATAAAAACTACTTCAAACTCTTCACTGTACTTCACGTTTTTACAATTTGTCTTCACAGCTTCAAATTACTATGTTTTGTAAAGCATTTTAAGTTAGACTTTTCTGAACGAAGCTGCAAAATACGAAGAATCTAAAACATTATCATGGATTTCAATTTTAATTAATTAAACTGAATAAATGAGACCAAATTAATGTAATTAAGTTACTTACGATTTAATAATCAAGTTTCCAAAAATAAAAAAAATTATTGTTTTCCTTTGGAAAAGACGTTTGTTATTTCTGCTTTACAAATTATAAAAATGCACATGAATTCAATTATATCGCCTAACAGTGACGGAGCAAGATAACGACCCGGGTTTGAAAAGCCATGATAAACCAAAAAATTAAAAACTTAATTTTTATTCTAAATTTCGTTTTAAAAGCGTGACTTTGAAACAATAAATGCATATGGTTTCGTATATGGTACAGAGTATAGAAAGATTTCGGCTTCCTGAAAATGGATACATAAGGCACATACCCATCTTATTCTTGCTTTTAAAATAGTGGCCTTTTGTGCCCTGTTTCCAGCGTTCTTGCCATCGCTGAAATGTAACCTCGATATAATTTGTTGTAAGCAATTCCATAATCTCTTGGATTTTTCGCTGGATCTCGTCATCAATGTTGATCTGGAAATAAACGTTGGATTATGTTCAACACGACTGAGATTTTAGCTCACTGCAAAGCCATATTAACTTTCAGGACCTGATAGTTACACGCTGAGCAACCTGAGGACAAACCTGATAGTTACACACTGCGTATTCAATTCAGCTGATAAAATTGTCTACACTGATTTGTATCTCACATAATCCAAGTTCGCATTGTCACTGATCATCATCCAGGAGTACTGGATGTTTGAAGCAGTTTATAGCTTAACGAGCACTTTCGCTCCTGCGATATTTTGCCGTTTGGTTTTGTACAGTAAAACCATCATTTCCAGGGACTCTCAATTACGTTTTACCCATGCATCTCTTTAATCATTGCTAGATGATCATTACCATTCCTCCTTCCAAATTTCGAAAAGTACATGTGCATTGATTTAAACTTAGATAACTTTCTAATGCCCTTTATAGATTAAATAAGAAAAGTACAGAAAATCTTAATAAGTAACAAAACCTGTGAAAAAAAAGTTTATATTCTTGAAGTAAAGCTAAATCTTCAACAGGTTAAAAGATTGACAGCTTTCCCCATGAATTTATGAAATTCTTCACAACAGAAAATTCCCCTTGGTTGAGAAACCTTGGTCTAGCTGTTCAAGTAACTCAAATCTCCTTGTCGTCTTGACTGTACCTTCCAGACTACCACATTCGGCTGTGAGAGTTTCGAATTTATAAATTAACATTTTTGTATTTAAGCATCAAATTTTTACAATGAGGCCCCCTCGATGAGAGTTATTGAAAACAGGATTACCGGCAGGAGCACTATCAGCCATCCACTGATCGCCTTCCACAAAAAACATTGTTTTCGCATAATGCCATGGTGTACTTTCATACATAGTATCAAAATATGCACTACCTCAAACCGCCCTCGAATTCTTTCTCAAACTTACCGTGAAGGTGCTAAGTTAGTAAGGTCAGTCTATACCTGTACAATATATGTCGAAATTTCGGTGTCTCGCCGACATTTACCTGTACATGTGCCACAGAAGGCGCATTAGCACATGTTGAGTTTACTGGCTAATATTTTAAATATGTTTGGGGTTATGCTTTCAGAATATTAGACTGATAGTTTGTAAGTTCCTATTTTTTGAAACAGAAAAACGAAACTGCATACAGCTTGAACCGACTTCTGTGAAAGTTCGGCTCACATAATTTTAAACGATTCTTATAAAGATGTGTATCCGTAATATTTTGCGAATGTATGAATAAAGTGAATGCATAAATATGGGTTTTAAAAATGCTTAACTCAATCTGCAAACCGTATTCCCATTTTCATATAACCGCCCTCATTGCTCCTTGAACTAGTAATAAACCCTGCCTTTTAAACGCCGATGTTGGGAAATTATGTCTTCACACATCAACGCCATTACCATCTTCTCTTAATCCTCAAGGAAACTGATCATCTCACTATCTTCGGAAGGTGTAAAAACACTTACATTTACCTTATTGTTTCTTCATATAGTTTATATATTTTTTATGCTTTCGTTTTTAATATGTATTAGTATTCTTTCACATTTTCAAAGTTATTTTCAATGTTTGATAGTATATTTCAGATCTATGAAAACTTATTTACAGTGCTAATTTTCTAATTCGGTTTGCTTGATATATTTTATTTGTGTACGTTTTCTACTTTCGGAGAAACCTGCATTGGAATCTATTTTATATAAGAATTTCAGATTTTGGATCCATGTTTTCGAAAACTTTTATCCTAGTAAACTATTACTCACACATAGTTGTGATTTATCAAAAATTACATATACACCTGTACTCTTAAAAAAAGTCTCTTAAATTGCAGGATCCGGGGAAAAACGTAGTGTTCATTAATGGTATATAAATAAATGTAATAATAAATACCTCATTATTCGAGTAGAAAATTTATTGATTTATGTAAATTAATTATATACGTATATTTGAGAAAAAAAGATTTGTCTAGACTATCTTGTTAAGAAAACTGAAGAAACATGATTATTATAAGGAATTCAGATAATTGTTACGAATTTCAAATTTATTTGGCTATTTATTTAGAATTGTAATTAGATTTGCTTCATGTTGCCTTAGCAACGCAGACGATTTTTGAAGAGAAAGCTACGTCAAAAAAAAATAAATAAATAAATAACAATAAAAATAAAAGAGCGCGTGCATTTAATGCTTAATAAATAAATATCTCGTAATTACTGTTGCCATCCAGAAAAATCTAGAAAAATCGAGATTGTTCTACTGATAATTAAAAAAAGCTTATAAAAGCCGAGGTGAAACAGCTCATCTCATTAGTTAGTTGTTGTTGTTGCTGTTATACTTGTAGCTGTAAAAAGCGACTGCTGTTTGTTTACTTAATGCTGTATTGATTGCAGCGATTTCGCTGTGAGATAGAATTGTTTTATCTGTTTTGATCTGAGTTTTTGCTAGACGTTCGAGATATTGTGATATTGTGCGAAGATCTGTGAAGAAATATTTCAGCATTTTAATTTATTTGTTGTGGAAGAATAAATTTTTGTTAACTTTTTAACGACTTGTGCATTCAATATATAACGAACCCGTACGCACATAACAATTTTTGGTGTCAGAAGTGGGATATTTTGAATGCCATTAACTAGAGCAATGGAAGAACAATTAAGGCAATTTATGGCAGCCTTTGCTGCATTTAAAGAAGAGATGAAAGATTCTGTTAAAGAAGAGATGAAATCCGTTAAAGAAAAGATGGAAGCTTGTCAAGAAGAGATGAAAGCTGGTCAAGAATCTGTTAAAGACGAAATGAAGGCTGTTCAAGAATCTGTAAAAGATGAAATGAAGGCTGTTAAGGCAGAAATGAAAGTTGGTCAAGAGGAAATAAAAAGGGAAATCACCTGCATAATAGAAAACAAATTTGAAGGTATAGAAAACAGAATTGACACGGTTGAAAACAGAGTTGGAGAAATTGAAGAAAGAGTTTCTGCCGTTCAACACCAAATCGAACAACAAATTGAGGACAAAGTTTCTGCAGTTGCGAAAGAAGTTGATACTTTAAAGAAATTCGTAGCGACGGCAGGAAGCAATTCGGATAGTTTTAAATTTCTACCCATGAGTGCTCGTCCTTCTCTGAAGCTATCGACATATGATGGGAAGACCTCCTGGCAAGTGTATAAGACACAATTTTCTATAGTTGCGGAAGCAAATGGATGGGATTCCCAAGCTAAGGCCTGTCACCTTGCGGCTTCTCTGAGAGCAGACGCAGCGGACATCCTCCAAACTCTTCCCGAAAACAAAAGGCTAGATTTCGAAGCTCTGTCCGGTGCTTTAGAGCTGCGTTTTGGAGAGAAGTGTTTAAAAGATTACAGCAGGCTGCAGTTAAAATCCCGTCAACAGAAGCCTACGGAAACACTTCAGGAGCTCGCCACGGATGTTGAAAGGCTGTCCCACCTCGCCTTTTCGGAGTGCCCGACAGAAACAAGAGAAATCCTGTCCCTGCAATACTTCATCGACGGCATCCGGGATCCTGAAATACAGAAAGCACTGCGAATGGCTGATGTGAAGGACTTAAAAAGTGCTCTGGTGTATGCCATGAAATTCGAGGCAGCACAGCAAGCCACTCGTAGAGACCGCCACCCAATCAGAGCTGCTCACATACAAGAACCAGTGGATCCAATGACTGCTCGCCTAGACGATTTAACCAGAAAGGTGAATGCTTTGACACGGAATACTGGTGACAAGAAACCGTTCGTAAAGTGCTGGAACTGCGGAGCTGAAGGGCACATTCGAAGAAACTGCAGAACACCCCAGGGCACGGATGTTAAGACCGCGCCTCTCAAGAAGGAGGGAAACTAATTCGTGGCCATCTCGCGGGGCGGAGGTTGCCAGATAATGAAAAGCCCCAGTTTAAAGCGCTTCAGATTTCTGCAGTGAGTGGCGGCAATAACGGAATTTTCATCATGGGACAAATCAATGGAATTCCTTGTAACATGACGATCGACACGGGAGCCAATGTTACCATCATTCGAAAAGATTTGGCTCAACAACTCGAAGGTAAACTTATCTGGACGCCGCCCTGCGTTACCCTCCAGACTGTGTCCGGCGAGAAGATCAATATAGAAGGGAAATTAAACGTTAACATCACCTTTGGAAGTGCCGCTTACCATCACACGGCCTATGTAGCAGAAATTACGGACCCTTGCATACTCGGATTGGACTTTTTAAGAAAATACAATTTTTCCTTGGACTTTAAAAATAACGAACTGCATTCTGCCTCTGAGGACATAACTTTATTCGGGATTAATGATGAAGGAGTGAAATCTATCCACAAAATCGTAGCTCAAGACGATATCACAATACCGGCAAGAACAGAAATGTTACTTCCTGGATCCATAGCCGAAAACAGAAAGTTCCGCTACGGCGTGATGGAATATCTCAAGAATTGTAATAGCCCTAAAGGAGTATTAATAGCCTCAGCACTCGTCGACCTATCGGGGACCGTTATCCCGGTGAGAGTTGCCAATGTAACTGATAAGGCGAGAGTTATTAAGAAAGGTGAAGTGGTTGCAGAATGTACTCCAGTAACCAGCCTTGAAAGAAAAAGTAACATCTCAAAACCCGCGTCTTCCGACAACATTATATCGGAGTTACTGCAGAATGCGCAATTAAACGATGAAGAAAAGAATGCTGCCGAGCGTGTTATTAAAGATCTTCAAGATGTTTTCTCCCGTTCGTCTTCTGACGTTGGTCGAACCAGTTTGACTCAACATAGAATCGATACTGGTGACCATCCACCAATCAAGCAACATCCAAGACGTCTGCCGATTGCGAAACAGGAAGAGGTACGAGCACTTTTAAAGGACATGCAAGAAAGCAATGTCATCGAGCCTTCAGCAAGTCCCTGGGCATCTCCCATCGTCCTGGTGAGGAAGAAAGACGGATCAACCAGATTTTGCGTTGATTATCGCCGGTTGAACGAGGTTACGAAGAAAGACAGTTACCCTCTTCCTAGAATTGATGACATTCTGGACACTCTTTCTGGAAGCAAGTGGTTCTCGACACTTGATTTAAAGAGTGGATATTGGCAGGTAGAAATACATCCTGATGACCGAGAAAAGACGGCATTTACTACAGGACAAGGACTTTGGCAGTTCAAGGTGATGCCGTTTGGGCTATGTAATGCGCCGGCTACATTCGAACGTCTAATGGAGACTGTTTTAAAAGGTCTTTCATACGAAGCCTGTCTGATATACCTGGATGACATCATCATCGTCGGGAATAGTTTCGAAGAACATTTGGAAAATCTTAGAAAGGTGCTTCGGAAACTGAAAGAAGCCAATCTGAAGTTGAGTCCCGCTAAATGCAAATTATTCAGACAGGAAGTCGCTTATCTCGGACATGTCATCTCTGCTGAAGGTGTGCGCACGGATTCTGAAAAAGTGTCAGCAGTTAAAGACTGGAGACGTCCCGAAAATGTCCACCAGCTGAGAAGCTTTCTAGGACTTTGCACCTACTATAGGAGATTCGTGAAGGATTTTTCTTCCATCGCAAGACCCCTTCACAAGCTGACAGAGAGCAAGCAAAAGTTC
This sequence comes from Stegodyphus mimosarum, assembly GCA_000611955.2. Lineage (NCBI taxonomy): Eukaryota > Metazoa > Arthropoda > Arachnida > Araneae > Eresidae > Stegodyphus > Stegodyphus mimosarum. The sequence goes on along the minus strand of KK115804.1, from coordinate 58,424 downwards.
GTGTGGACAAAAGAATGTGAGAATGCATTTAAGAACCTGAAGGAAGCCTTAACATCTGCTCCAATCCTGACGTATCCTCAGCTCGACAGACCATTTATTCTCGACACGGATGCGAGTAATGAAAGTGTCGGCGCTGTTCTGTCCCAAGAAATAGAGGGCCAAGAACGTGTAGTAGCTTACTGGAGCAAGTGCCTATCTAAACCGGAGAGGAATTACTGTGTCACCAGGAAAGAGTTGCTCGCCATAGTCAAAGCCGTAGAACATTTCCATCATTATCTGTACGGCAGAAAATTCCTGCTCCGCACAGATCATGCATCATTGGCCTGGCTTTTAAATTTCAAGAATCCTGAGGGTCAGATAGCCAGGTGGATACAGAGACTCCAGGAATATGACATCACTATCCGTCATCGCAAGGGACAGTCGCACGGAAACGCTGACGCCTTGTCTAGAAGACCTTGCCCAGAAAACTGCCGATATTGTTCCAGGGTCGAAGCTAAATACCAACTGGTTAATGCAGTCGCACGGCAAATTACAGCATCAACATTGGCTGATCCAGATCCATGGACTGACAAGGAAATCAGGAAAGACCAGCTACAAGACCGTGATATTAAACCCATAATTGAGTTAATGGAGACCTCAAACAGAAAACCTACTTGGCAGGATATTTCGAGCTATAGTCCCACTACAAAACAATATTGGGCTCTCTGGGACTCACTCCATATTCGAAACGGCGTCTTGTACCGAAAATTCGAATCGGATGATGGAAAAACTTTCCGATGGCAGCTGGTACTCCCAAGATCCCGAATCCCGGACGTCCTTAAAGAACTACATAGCAGCCCTGCAGGAGGTCACTTCGGAATAATGAAGACCTTGCAGAGAGTTCGGGAGCGTTTCTACTGGAATAATGCAAAGGATGACGTGCAAAAGTGGTGCCGAACTTGCGATGCCTGTGTAAGTCGGAAAGGACCGAAGAAACGCAGCCGGGGGAAGCTGCAACGTTACAATGTAGGAGCACCTTTTGAACGTATCGCCTTTGACATCTTAGGACCTCTGCCACGAACTGCTGATGGCAACAAATACATCCTCGTTGCCATTGATTACTTCACCAAGTGGCCTGAAGCGTATCCTATTCCTGATCAAGAGGCTGTCACAGTAGCAGAGATGATGATACAGCACTGGATTTCCAGATTCGGAGTGCCTCTTCAGTTACATTCCGATCAGGGAAGGAATTTTACCTCGGCTGTAGTCAAGGAACTCTGCAAGCTACTCGGCATTGACAAAACCCAAACGACGCCTTTACATCCCCAGTCGGACGGTATGGTAGAGAGGTTTAATCGAACCATCCTCAATAACCTCTCATTAGTGGTTTCCAGAAACCAACAGGACTGGGACAAGAAGTTGCCACTATTTTTACTGGCTTACCGCAGTGCTGTCCACGAGACTACCGGCTATTCCCCATCTCAGATGCTCTTCGGTCGTGACCTTCGTCTGCCATGTGATCTTTTGTTTGGTCGCCCTCCAGATGCGCCTTCATCGCCTGAGGAATACATTCAAGACCTCCAGGCCCGGTTTGAAGTGATGCACAACTTTGCACGAGAGCGAGTCAACTTGGCGACGGAGAAGATGAAGACCCGCTACGACACGAGAGCTACTGGACATCGTTTCAACGAAGGAGACAAGGTGTGGTTATGGAATCCGACTCGTCGAAAAGGACTTTCTCCGAAACTACAATCACCTTGGGATGGTCCTTACACAGTCCTAAACAGGCTGAACGACGTCGTGGTTCGGATCCGTAAGTCATCGAACTCTAAACCTAAAGTCGTTCATTACGACAGGTTAGTTCATTACTATGGCCATAGTACGTAGTGTATATAGTTGTAAATAATAATGTACATAGTATAAGACCATGGTCCTATTTGTATTTAGTATTTGATTTGTATTTGTTAAGTATTAGTATTTGATAAGTATTTGTATTTAATAGCATTTGTATTTGATAGTATTTGTACTTAGTATTTGAATTGTATTTCGCGTTGGATAGAATTTAATTTGCTGAAAGTCACTTATTTTAATTATTGTTTATTTTGTTATTATAAAGTAATGTTTATTATAGCACTGATGCTTTAGTTGTAAGTTTGGCTTCCTGTCCAGGGATTGTACTGCCCGGGACGTGCAGTCCTTGGGAAGGGGGCAATGTTACGAATTTCACATTTATTTGGCTATTTATTTAGAATTGTAATTAGATTTGCTTCATGTTGCCTTAGCAACGCAGACGATTTTTGAAGAGAAAGCTACGTCAAAAAAAAAAAAATAAATAAATAACAATAAAAATAAAAGAGCGCGTGCATTTAATGCTTAATAAATAAATATCTCGTAATTACTGTTGCCATCCAGAAAAATCTAGAAAAATCGAGATTGTTCTACTGATAATTAAAAAAAGCTTATAAAAGCCGAGGTGAAACAGCTCATCTCATTAGTTAGTTGTTGTTGTTGCTGTTATACTTGTAGCTGTAAAAAGCGACTGCTGTTTGTTTACTTAATGCTGTATTGATTGCAGCGATTTCGCTGTGAGATAGAATTGTTTTATCTGTTTTGAACTGAGTTTTTGCTAAACGTTCGAGATATTGTGATATTGTGCGAAGATCTGTGAAGATGATCTGTGTTTACTTTTTAACGACTTGTGCATTCAATATATAACGAACCCGTACGCACGTAACATAATATTGGAAAATGTTGTCTAACACATAATTATATATTACATGTGCACATATACATAAACTATATATATATACATTATATACGTACATACATATACTTATGTGTTGGACATAGCTTTTTTCTAACTTTCTCACAGTTTAAGATATCAGTGTTCAGTTTTCTTCTTAGAAACACCTTCACATTTTTTTATTTAATAAATAATAAAACAAAAAGAGCGATTTATAACAGTAATTTGCTTTCTTCTTTCGCTACATTTTCGTCTGCCATCTGCTCCCAACTTCACTCTCTATATATCACTTTATGTCTGCGCTCTACATAAACGCTCCACACTTGGACTGCCCTATATTCTTTATATTAATATATTATTTCTTTAAAAGTAATACATGGCGATGTAATATATGTAGCCAAAAAAAAAGAACATGATAATTCAACATTTTTCGCGAATCACCAAAAATTGCTTCTCGATTTACATTTAAAGTAATCAGCTCTTATTTTCTCTTTTAAGTAACATCCAAGACTGAAAATAAAATTCATGATATGGTAATCACTATTTTCATTCTTCCAGAAACAGCCATGGGCGTAAAAACAGCTGTAGGTGAAGACGACCCAGAGATTAAGGCAGTCATAAAAGCATGCAAAATGATCATGTTCAACCATCCGCTTTGAATCTGATTTATCTATGCTTTTATACATTATTTTTTATTATATGATTTTTTAAAAAATATTACATGCAAATTTTGAATGTATACTAATGCATTTTTTCTACGTAGGGGCATTGCGGATAAAGCTTTTACTTTAACACTATGTTTTATATGATTTATAAGATAAAAAATAAGAAGTATTTTTTGTTCCAAAACTGTATGGCTTACCCTGTAACTGCAATCGAATTCAAAAAGAATTAATTTGGGCGATTTTTATTATCGAAATAGTTTTACATATCCTTGAGTGAAAAAGCAATTAGATTCAATATTTAAATTCTCCCAAAAATAAGTTGCTAATTGCAAAATTAACAAGCAGGAACTATTTTATTATGGTACTTTTAAAGTTTCAATTATATATTATATTACAAATAACACAGAAGTATCTTCAAATAATTTTGAGGTTCACTATTAGACTTTTTCGAAAAAGGCATAAAATATATCTTATATCTCAAAAATTTGAATTATTTATTTTTTATGATGTTTTTGATTATATTTCAAAACACAGTTTCTTTATTTATCCAGTTAAAAGAGTTATCTGTGAAAGGCACTATCGTCAGGGGTACTAAAAACTCCTTGAGTAAGTTATTCTTACCACAACATTTAAATGAAGATAAATAAAGAGAGTAGGGCAATTTTTTTAATTTACTTATTTCATCATATAATAAAAGTATAAGGACAAAGTGAGTAATGAAATTTGTAACATTTTAAATTAATATTAGTAATTATACTTGAGGAACAAAGTACTATTATGTTGATAAGTCAGTGATCATTAGCCAAACTAATTTCGTTTTGGTACATTTTTAAAATTGTTGTCAGCAAATATTGTCGCCCTGTGTTATACTTAAATAAATTAAATAATGGAGAATCTGCATAAATGTATGTATTTTTCCCGCATTGTGATAAATCAACGGCACCTAGAGCCATCAAATTTTGAATAACTTAAACCTCCACCGAATATGGGCATCTGGAAACTCTAATTTGGAATCTGAAATTTATTTTATTATCGATTTCGTATTTTGTAACGAAGTTTTGATTAGCAAACTGAACTATTTCAAAGCGAGCAACAGCAACACTGCACGGGAAAAAAATCTGAAAGGTTTCAATCTTAAATTACGTCCAAAGGGGCGTTTTTTAACATTTTGTGCGTTACCTTTATTCATTAAATATCATGTTCTTCGCACTTGAACCATAAAATTCAGTTCAACAGCAATATCACAAAATAATTTTAAAATGAGCATATCTATAGAATTTCCGATATAAGCAGATAATTTGAAACACGAAGTTTTAGGTAAAATATTTCTCTAAATATAACGAAATTCATCTAGAAAATGGGCGAATAGCCTCTGAAGAATCTATAACCTTCCAGCAGAAGAGCTGTGAAACTGCGAAAAGCTGGTAATCCAACCAGAATTTAGATTCTGACGAATAGGCTGGCTGCATAAAATTTCTCGTAGTTTCCCCGAAGTATAACGTAAGACACTCCACTACGAAAGCGTTCTTCTCCTTAGGCAGATAGTCCTTAAATATTTATCATGTTCTAAATAATCTAATCTAATTGCTGGAAGTCGCGTCTGTATCAAATATCCATGTTTGAACGGTCGTGTAGATTTGGTCACCGTAAATGTCTAAAACGACGGTAAAGCAATCTCCTAAACCAACCTCTCTTTGACTTCTCCCCCTTTTACTTTGTTTATCCTTACTTTGAATAGTAAGTTTTCTAAAAATGTCGCCATTTTGGCTCTTTCTCTTTTGTTATTTACAATCCGAAAATTTGTAAAATCGCTTGTAAAAGAATGAGTACAAGCGTTCGCGCCTGCGCACCTGTAATGTAATTCGCGCATGCTCATTTGTAATGTTTTGTTCAGACGAGTTTGAGAATTGCCATCCACGGTGTACAAGGCCTGGTCACAGCCATGATTTAATAATGAGTGATTGTAATTTAATTATGGGAATTAATAAAGCAACGAACCAGCGTACTTATTATAGTGTGCGATTATTGAGATGAGAGTCAGACAATAGATATGAATTTTTGCGGGTTTCTTCTTTTTTTCATTCGCGTTACATATGAAGATATAGTATTTTGTTTGGCTATATTTTTAGAAATCTTCTCATGATCGGCTAGCCAAATTTTCGTGTTCAGAAAGTTCATTTCCGAGTTTGCTTAGAATAGGCACCACTCAATGTAATTACGTTTGTTCATTGCTATTTTGATAATATTAAACGATGATAAAAATATATCCTTACAAATCGCAATGAAGTTTAACTACTTTAATATAAAATTATCAGGAAGTGCATAAATAAGTCCTTCATGACATTGCAGTTAGGAAAATTGAAAAATTTCTGAACTGTTCATGAAGTTCATTTATAAATTGTTCGCTACGTTTCTGAAAATTATTTGATCTATGCTGCACCCATAATGATACTATTCAGAGATCATTCCTCATTGGAAAAAGTTTGCTAATGTAAAATTTAAAGTTATGTGATGAAGAAACCATAGTTTAACGTAAAACTTTCAAAGATTTTTTTAAAAAAATTAATCTACAGATTTTTGTTCTTTTGAAATCGAGGGACCAGTGTCTCATCACTCAAAATCAAGTGAGTTATTGAAAAAAAAGCAACCTAAAGTTGCTTTTTTCTCCAATTTTAAACGGTTGATTAAAATCAAAACAAAGCTGTTTGACGACTTAATCCCTTACCTGATGACATTTCTCTGTCACTGTTGGAAATTTTTGTAAGCTATTTTGACTTTATTTGGCGTCTTTATTTTAGATTAAAAATTTCATTCTATAGCATTTTGATTATATTAACCGAACTGTTGATCGCAATAGGAGATGTATTTTCCGCGTTTACCTGTACAAACGAGAGAGACTTCGAAAATACGATAAGACTATCTTAATGAATAGCATTAATATGTGTCTACTGTAGTTTAACAAAAAACTTGTTTTTCATTTAGCGACTGAACAACAGCAAAGACCAAATAGAAACTTCTAATAAAAATTCAAAACCTGTTGGTGAAATAATAAAAATCTCCCATCATGGTAATTTAATTAAAAATAATTCATTTTAGATTTTTCTTTCTTTAAAGGAAAATGCATTCTCTTCTTTCAAAATTATAGTTTGCAGAAAAAATATTTCGCAGTAAAATCTATTTACTTATGTTTTCAGAGTTCATGCGATATCAGTTTATCGAATGTTTAGACCATGGACATTTTGTGACACAATATTCAGTTCGCTTCCAAGGGGTAAAAAGTTAAATGAAGCATCTGATGTATTTCACACCTTTTGCAAGAAGGTAATGTCAGTTTATTAATTCTAACACAATGAGCTTAATAACTTTGTTTAAAACAGCCTTTGTACTGTAACTCTCCAAAGCGCTGGAATACATTAGATTCTGTTACAAAAATACATAATATCCGCGCAGTTTAATTTAGGAATTTAGGATATTTTTAATACATTGCTTAAAATATACTTTTATTACGCACAAAAGTTTTGGCGACTTTTATCGAAATAATAACTTCAGTATATTTAAATAATTACAAATTATCTAATAATGCAAAATACTTGTTAGTAAATGTCTTGAAACACTTCCAACTGTCAAGAAATTAAAACATAAAATGCTGCTTCTTCTGCTCCTTTTGCTTTTGCAATAAACCAACAACTTGAGTATCGTTTACTTACATTTTTAGCTTTATTCTTAAAATAAAAGATTAACTTTTTATATTCTTCGTGAATTTGTAACACGGCATCATATAAAATGTTATCTGTTGTATAGGAAGTTTCATTGTAAACCATTAATTTATTTTCTGGTAAAGATCGATCCGAAACCATGGCACCAGTAGACTATGGTCTAAGGCATCACGGTCTAGGGTCTACCAATCACGGTACTATGGTCTAGCGATGGAATGCACAAAAATTGTCTTCTTTGAATCCTAACATATAAATATAAAACTAATAAACTGGTCACTACTAAAATCGCAGTATAACTTTAGAGGCTTATCAGAATTTCAGAAGAAAATTTGAAAGTGTCATCTTCAATATTAGTTACCGGAAAACGTTCTAAATCGCATCAAAACTGCGATCTAAATATAGCTTGTGGGCTACTCAACAATTAAAATAAACTGATAAAATGCGTGCCGTATCTATTGTAATGTATTTGACGAGAACTGAGGAAAAAACAAGGAAACATACTATTTCTCGAGAAGATAAACTGAAACGAGCGATGGAAACAAAACATAAGAGTATTTATTTCCCCCAAAAATTTTAAAAATATTACATAATGCTAAACAGGCCGAAATACACACCACAGAGAGTGTTTGTACTTCTTGAGAACGATTTCGATAAAAAATTTCAACATAATTCAGGTCTTACAACAGATTTGAAAGCTGCAATATAATTAGTGATATATAGTCTATTATATACTGGTATAGGCCTTAAGAGAAAATATTTACATTTATAGACCGAAACATTTATTTAAAGACTGATTTACATTTAAAATATGTTATATGAATAAAATGAAAATAGATTAAAACAAGTAAATGTGGTAAAGTAAATAAAGAAAACGATTTACATAAATACTTTTCTTTGAATACACAAGAAAACGCTTCGATTTGCAATCTTGCATTACATCAGATACTCAATGGAATACTTTATTAGTTCTTAATCTCATGGTATTAGTTTCTAAAGTGATAATTTTAACTCTATATAAAAGCTCTATTAAAATTCCTTCAAAAAACGGAGTTTTTGAATAATTTCGTCTTCTCTCGAACAAAGAATATTTTCCGAATTTCTCCCCCTGTAGAATTGGTTTACATTCTAAGTGCTTGTATTTTTGTAATTGTAGATCTAATGCAATTTAACAGTATAAACTGGAATTGGCAGTGTGAATGCGAAGCGACGTATTAAAACCAACCTTGCTTTTCAAAATGATTAAGTGAACAGAAATTTAAATTTAGAGTGTGGCGCAATTCATATAAATTCAATTTAACTAACAAAGAAACTATGCCACGTTTATAGTACTTATAATCAGTTTTATTGCTATATATGTTGCTTAATTAATTTACATTTATTATACATATTAAAAATTTGAAACGAATTTCTGTCAACTTCGTAATATAATATTTATTTCAATTACAGATAATCAAAGAGAAGATGGATTCCCTTTCGGATGGCAAAACAAATGCTAATGAAGCAGATAACGAAAAGGAAGATAACGACATTTTAAGAAAGAAAAAGCGTACGTTTTTAGAACATCTATTGGACTACCATATGAATAACCCAGAGTTCACGTTAGAGGATGTTCAAAATGAGGTGTATACCGCCATTATAGCCGTAAGTAAAAAAATTAAAACAAATTTTACTAAAACAAAATGCAAATGGGAGAAGAAAATACAAATAAAATCCAACAGTAAAATGAATTTCACTTAGCAATATGCATTCAGTTAAAGAGGACCCTTTTACAGAAATTCATTTATTAGTATATCTAAGAAAAAGAAGACAATTTACCAATTCCCTTGAACCGTTATCAGAGAGGTTATCATTTATTTAATTAAAAGTTGCTACAAAAAATCTCAGTTAACAGGCATAATAACAGGATTCACGTTTAACTAAAACACATGGTGTATCCGAAAGCTCTGGCGGGCATTTCTTAGACTTGAACAACCTGTAATAGACATATTTTGTAATAAAAGAGATAGAAAACTATCTCTAATCTTCTAATTCTGACATGTTAGAGTTTTTAAAAGAATGCCTAATTCAACTATGTTAAAAACATCCAAACTATGCCGCCATAATGGCTTAGATACCACATATCATGAAAAGGAGCAGTTTGGTGGTAAAAATAATTTTTGATTGAAAACTGTGTTTTAGCTACGTGTTTTTCGACAAATTTATGTGGAATTTTATTATAAATATATAAGGTATTTCTCCCGCCATCTTAATATGCCTTTGTGGTGTGGAAGTCAGTACGTTCGGAAGGTATATACGAGAGGTACGTGGTTCGAGTCCCAACGAGGGCATTGCTCATTTTTCATGTCTCCTGGTCCGAAATAACCTAATGTCTATACAAATATTTTAATTAATAAATTAAGGCCTTTTGTAAAATCATTGCTATTGTTGCAAATATTTGTATTCTTTTTGTTTTATTAATAATAGTGCTAGCAATAATAACTTTTCAGAGATATTAAAATTCTAATTAATTCGCTTGATTGTTTTGAAAGTGAAACAGCTCTTTTGTCAAATAAAATAACTTTGTTGAGATTGTAAATTTGTTGATCAAAATAATTTGATTAGTTGTCTTTGTTAGTTTTATTAAGAGTAAAAGCATTTAGGACAAGTATCTTGATTTTCAATTTATTTAAAGTTATAAAAGAAAATGATGCCATCAATGAGCATGCAAGTAAATTTAAAAAGTTCTGCTTTATGGTAATTGTTAATAAATTCATATTTCTTAACGAAGATTAACAGGTTACAGATGGTAGTTCAACAGATGGTTCCTACAGGAAAATCGATTATTTGCAGAAAAGTTTATTTTAATATTTAATGAAATTGTGAAAAAGCTTACAATTAAAATATGAGTCCTAATTATTGAAATTAATTGAGTTCATAATGCTGAGAAGTAGGGAATAGAGCTGGATTAAGTTATTGTAAATTCCATTAAGTGCTACGATGGTGAACACATTCTCAAAATCATAACAAATAATATTGCAAATGTATTGTTTGTTAAAATATTTAATGACTTGCTGATAATCCATTTCTTATGTAATTCAAAAGTAGTTTGCTTCTAGACCTCAGTACAAATTCTTTTGAGAATTTTGGTAAAAATAATATTGAATTTTCTTTAGTAATTATTTACTCCATTAACAATAAATCGAAAGTTTTTTGATTTTTTATGAATTTTGGGTGTGCATAGAGACTGGAGAATTTAATACAGTATGATTTACTGGTTCTTTTAAATTTTTATGAAACACTTTATATATATATATATATATGTTCTATATAATGTCAAATAAATGTTTCATTACATGTATTATGTGTATATTTTGTGTGTGTTTTGGTTTAGGTGGCTTATTAAGAAAAAGGTTTCAGTTCTCGACATTCTGAGTTCAGGTTCCGAGTTAGCTACGTAATGAATGGGCTTTACGTAACGCATGTGACATACACTGATCTAGAAATGAGCAGTCCTGAAAAGTTATTACTATTTTGGAACAAAGTGGGCGATTTAAGAACTATTGCCAGTTTTAAATTATAATCGTACGATTACATATATACATTCAATGGTAAAATTGTATAAAGAAACCTGATACATTTGAAAATATGATTTAAATTTAAGACCACCCTTTATTATTTTTAAAATTTGTTTTATAATTTATTTAAAGCGGATATACCAAGCATATTAAAATTTAAAATACGTAATCGATTATTCATATTTTTACGTTCCAGACCGATTCCTCAAGAGGTAATAATCTGAAACAACGAAATCTGGATAATCCAAAAGGGCTCTATCACTTTTCGTTCTGCGTCAGTTTTTGAGAATTTCAAAATAAAAATTAAAAAATAAACAATAAAAGAAAATGTAAATTGAAGAGGCAAATTGTAAATATGTACATTATTTACGTCCCATACTCAAACAAATCATGCGGTTACCCCGACGTGATAGTCTCTTCTTACAAATAAATCCTTAGTTAACAATTTTGAAAATAAAATTACCGAAAAAATATGTTACCGAAAAAATAAAAATAAAATGCAACTGAAAACGAAATAAAGTAACACCTAATCAGCTTACATAGAAAATACAGCGAAATGAAATTACTAAATGTACATGGGGGTTACTGTATACATACTGTAAAGAATTTTGTATATATGTGAGTAATTTTGGTGAAATTATGTATGAAATTGTAGTATTTGTATAATATAATATGAAATTACAGCTCTTCTGAAAAAGTAAGAATAGAGGAGCAAGTCTGTTTAACATAGAGTTAAATGGCTACGTCGCTAAACTAGCGAAAAATCCCCAAAATTACCCAAATTTTGACGTCCATTTGGCGACATTGTTTTTGTGATTGGTACCGTAATGGAATAACTGTAATTGATTCCTATATAAAACTGTAACCATATCTGGCCCTGTAACCGTATATGTAACTTTAAACGCCCATGTTTTATAATAATTTCGAGAGGTACTGTTCCGTTAGAGAGGCTTCAATTACTCGTAAAAAATGTAGGAAAATATAAGAAGAAAACAATGCTACAACAAACCGCCAAATATCGTGGCTCGAGAATTTAACGTTTGACATATTGACGCTCGAAATTTCTAGTTTTCGTTCCGAATATCATCGCGTTTTATTTTTTTTAATTTTTTTGTGCCATTTTTCGCCATTTTTAGTAAGTCGGACTAAGTGGACTACGATGGCAGTTACCTAATGACGAACTGGCTGCCATAAGATTCCTTCAGGGCAGAGGAATAATTCTTAGCAATTGACTTTGTTCTCAAACTTATTCGACGAAGTAAACTTCTGACTCAAACAAAGCTCCTGTATGGCGTTGCTACGTACGTTTATTAAAAAAAGAGTGAGAACCAAAGCATGGTTTAAAGTCTCGCGTCTTTCTTCAATGACGATTCAGTTTTTTATTTCTGTCCTCAATATCGTTCGTTTTATCTGTGGTGTCAAGAATTGATGCCGATTGAGTTTTGTCAACTTCAGTCACAAATCAGCCATAATACGACAGTAAAATTGGAATAACTACTTAAGGGCGGTATGTGCAAATAGTTTGATGGCTCAATAAAATAAATAAAATCGGTGTAGCCGACAAAATCTTAGAAACAGGCAAAAGTCTTTTCGAAGAAAAAAAAACAACGTTAGATGTGTTCTTCTGGAATGATAGGCATTCTGGAGTCTATGTCGAAACAAGCAAAGAATATTTTCTGGTCCCCGTTTGCGATCATAGTGCTACAATGTTGATCACTGCCATTCAGGAAGACATCGCGGATGGCAGCATTATATTATCAGACTGCTGGAAAGGATATAAGAAAGAGGAATTAAGAAATGCTGGTTATTAACAATTCACTGTGAATCACGGTTATAATTTTGTAGATCCCCAAACCAAATGCCATATGCACACTGTGCAGCGATTGTGGGGCAGGGCTAAATGGAGTAATAAACGTCAGAGGGGATTTAGAATTTATGTGGCGTTCGTTATATTCCAAAACTGAACTTTTTTCTATAATGTTGAATGATAATCGTGATTTTATGGCACCTTCTTAAACTGAATTTCGTTTTATTATTATTTTTTATTTATGGGTAGAATATTCTAGATTAAATATGAAAAAGAAAAGTTTACTTTCTTTAAGAATTACTAAATTTGAAAAGAATTTAGTTTTTACAGTAAGAATTTTTTTTAGTCTCTTGAACTCTATTATTATTTCATAATTTTTTACTTGGCAACAACTGGTGGCAAAATTAACGGTGCATTTTTTTAACTGGCGCCGCTTTAACGGAATAGTACTTTTTGAGAAATGGAAGATAATAGAGATTTTTCAGTGGCCAAGGTAAAACTATATAAGACCGGTGACAGCATCAGTTCTCAATTATTAGTCCGTTCGTGTTGTTCATAATGCTGACTTCAGAGCATTGAGATCTTCCTGAGAACTTCGCCTTTTAGACGAGCTTTGCATTGAGTTGTGTTTAACGTTCTTAGTAACTTGAAGTATAACTACTGATTGTGATCTATAATAGCGAGAGGAGCTGTATGAGTACATGTGTGGAAAGTTTCAACATTGTAATGTGTTTCTTCTGGGAGAATAAATTTTATCAAGCACTCGTCCATTTTCGTGCATCAATACATTAGTAACCCATGCCCCACAACAATACTTATCCACACAGATGGAATTTTGTCAGTGTAGCAGTTAATAATTAAGCTTTTTTACATTGAGAACTGCTTTTTTATTAGACGTCTATATGCTATAGAATTTATTTATATAAATTCTGTTGAAGGTAACGTAGCACTAACAGTGAGACACAGATTCAGATGCTATATATTATATGCTAAGAGATATTTCAGTAATCCTCAATCTGTTAGTTGAGAGTTGGTTTCGATGTTCTAATACTTGTTTCATATAAGCTCATTTCTTGTCTTTCTGAAATGAAATATTTGTAAATAAATTAGGCTTACTAAAGCAGTCTTCTACCGTTCTACATGTCTACTTTCTTTAAATTTTGCACGATGATTTTTGCAATTAATGTTCATTTTATTAATCGAATTATTTTCTTTGTATTTAACGAATTAAGTATGCCAAACCAAAGACTGGCCAAGCAAACGACAAGTAAAAGTAAATATTCTTTTCAATATTTTATTTTTTACACTATACGGGTTATTTAGATAAATAAAAATAACTTCTTAACTTAATTGTTTCCAAAAATACTTCTTTATAGCTTATTTTATGAAAATAAAATTTTTTATCATGGGAACTTCCTCATTAATACTGCCCTCGACTTCTAAACGCAAAGTTCGAGCCAGGATTATCGCCAGCTTCATAGTTATTTCTCACATATATTCTGTGGCTGAAATGTTTCAACAATTGCTTTCAATATAGCATCAGAAACATTTTCTAATCCCAAGGTCTTTCGTCACATAAAGTATGCAAGGTGAAACTGATTATATGTTATGGCCCACTGTTGTTAGATCAACAAACTGAAATTTATGGCTCATAGTAATATACCGAGCCCACTGCCAGCTGAGGGTAAAGTCGCTGAATACTGGTAGTTTGGAATGGTGTTCGAATTCTAGCAAAAGGGCTGGCTGCATGGGCGTTTTGAGATTTTCCCCTATGTAATGAAAATACGAGCCAGTTTCCGTTATAGTCCTCCACAGAGCATCCCCCTTTTGGTATGTACCACCGTGTGCGTCACTGTAATTAAGTTTAAAAAATAATACAATATCCCTAATTTCTTGTTTTCATGTCCCCTGTTTTCTCTGCTTCGCCAATAGTGAGAATAAATGGTCGATCTTTCTTGTACATGGTCGAAGATTTTTATTATGAGTATGCTTGTTTCTGTAGTCGAAGCCTGAGCGAGCAATAATTCACCAGTTTCTCTGCATAGCCCACCACGTTTCTAGTATTTTAAAACAGCCGTAAGTTGTGTTTTTCTAAAGGCTGAGTTGTGTCTTGCACAATTTAATCGAAGCTATTCCTCTAACTAACTGTAAACAAATCCCTGCACTGTTACAAACAGTACTCTGAAACCAGTGAATCATTTCTCAAATCATAAGCTTTTCCTTCATATGCCAAACCAGGAAGGACCAGGACCGTTACACCTTCAGGTTCTATTACTGATGTACAATTTTATTTCGTGGCCATTTTAGCATTTTGAATGCGAGATAACATCATCTCCTCCGGAACGGCGGGAAGTTGAGTTTCGAGAGAGGTACCTGCAGATTCCAAAAATGCGTAGGAAGCCATATCGACCATTCTCATCTTCGTACGACTTTAGTCAGGGGAGATAGTAATTAAAAACTCTGAAAATGCTAACTTTCGCACCAATTTTTCCGAACGACAGCAATCTTGAGAGCTCCAGGTGCAAATGCTTTATTTCGAAATGTGTTGCCTCTGCTCGCTTTCAAATGGTAGGCTTTGTTAATCAAAACTTTGTAAGTTGCACAAAATGTGAAATAAAAATAACATTGCCAAATATTAACATATTATTATTATAAATTATCATATTCTGACGTAGCACGTGATTGCATGTGACGTCATTGTAGGTCGAAAATGTTTCGATAATGTCAACATTTTAAATAAATAGCTGCTGTTGACAACTTTTTTGTTTCAGATTAGGGTAACTGACACGATACGTTATTACCACGTTAATTATTTTATTGATATTGAGAAAAGTTTTTTATATTTCATTAAATTTAAAGCATGACATCGTACGTACACGTATTAACCTAAAGTGGCAAAAGTTTTTGCTTCCTGGTGTGGCAACAACAACAAAAAAATTACGAATTGGTTGTTGCTTAGAAAGAATGAACTGATTTCATTGACACTGAAATGTTTTTATGCATTTACTTTTCAGGTGTACATAGAGCTCATAAATTTTGATTTGGGCGCAGCTAGAAACTTTGTGTAGAGTACATTAAATTAATAGTTGATTTTAATTTCAGTTTTCAGTCCATAGAACTTATAAATATTGCTTTGTCAGCATCTCGCTCATCTGGCGGGCTTGCCCGCTGTTTTACAGAATGATAGTTGAAATTTGAAACACGGGAACACGTACAACTCCTGATCTTGAAGTTTCTAGAGAAGTGCTCTTCAGCTCGGTTGTTAAGTCCGTATGAAGATTCTTTTTACATGATAGTATGAGGAATGCTGAATAGATGTGACTGCCTTAATTCTCGGAGTATGAAACATTTTAAACATTTTTTAAAAAGAGAATACATTAACACGTCGAATACTTAAAGCCATCTCGTGATGACAGAATTGCGAATTCATAACAGTTAACATACTGTTATGAATTTTCTTTAATGTAACACAAACATCCTCAAGAAAAGCCAAGGTTTGCAAAAAAAAGGATTAAAGTAACAGGGGCAAGTCTATTTAACATGGAAGTAAACGGCTATCTCGCTAGACTGGAGAGCTTACGCCAAACTGACGACTGTTTCGGCCACTAATTTTTGTCGCCGAAATTTGCGGAGAATTGCCAAAATTTGCCAAACATAGCAACTATCTGGCAACATTTTGCTTCAGTGCCTGTATAGCTATAATTGCTATTGTAATTATATAATTATAATTGGTCCTTATATGTAACTGTAGCAGTCAGGTCCTTATATGTAAATTTAACGGTATATGCCTTCCAGTATATTTGAGAAATAGAAGATACTGTAAAATACTCGACAGCCGCAGGAAAAAGTATAAAACCAGGTATAGCAACAGTTCTCAATTTCTACTTCAGAACTGACTTCGGTCTTAAGAGATTTCCGCGCTAGCTTCGCTCTTTAGAAGCATTTTGCATTGCGGTATATTTTATCAGAAGTTTGACGTGTTAACTACTGATTCTGCTATAGCCTATTGATACGTGTTGTATGAGTACTTTTGTGAGAAGTTCCAGAACTGTAAATTGTTCCTTTTGGGAAAAGATTGTGTGTATTCAATCCATTACGAGCAAATATAAATGAAATACACGCAGCGATATAAATCAAAAATGAATACTTGATAACAGGATTTAGTCGAAGCTTGGACCTCTTCTTGTACCAAGCAAACTGCCAATGATCGAAATAAGGACCTCCGAGCATTTGCAGATGGTTTGTGTCAGTTTATCGATAATCTTGGCCCAGTTACAATATTGGGAGCCGTAGTAATAAGCAAATATCGTTTTGCTCGGTAAGAGGATTTGATTCTATTACTTTTAATTCTCTTATGTCTATTTTAGGGTCACGAAACCGTGTCGTCAGCTTTGAGTTGGGCTGTATACATGTTTGGTATCTCACCTCATTTTCAAGAAAAAGTTGTCCAAGAACTGAATTGCATATTTGAAGATGATTACTACAGAGATGTTACGTATGAAGACCTTAGAAATATGACATATTTGGAAAGCTTCATTAAGGTAAATTTGAGCAAAATATTTATATTATATGTAAGGAAGAGCTTTTTATGAACTGAGAGCTGTTCCATTTTAAAATAATATTCCTTATTTATTTTGCGCTTTTCTCACTCACTCGAAGCCATTATCACGTATAATAATTCATTTAATTCTCAAATCGAAGACAATGGAAAAGGCTTGCAGGATTGACATTTTTACGACCTCTATTTATATTTCTCGATTACTAAATGTATTGATGCATGCTTCTTTATATGTTTGCGCCGTGTAACCTTGAATCTTGCAATATATGATTTTATGCTTAAGTAACACGTCTATATTAAATAGTTGCATAACTTTCGAATTTGTTCGATGTAAGCAAAGAATACATCCTTCTCTTCAAATTAGAAGATAACAGAAAGATATATATAACATTGTTTTTGTAATGACTGATTATATAAAAGTTGTCATTATTGTGTGTCAACAACTGTTTTCAGTTGAACAACAAGAGCAGTTAACAACTGTTATTATTAACATAAATTTACACTGTGTAAATATAATTATACATTTATTTTTATTTTTATTGTTATTAAATTTCTGGTTCTATTTAATATTTATATATATTATAATTGTAGCCGCCACATGGTGTCCGCCGTGCCCAGCAAAGGATGCTGGCCGAAATTTCGCATTTTAGAAATATGCTTTCCTAATAAAAACGGTTGCCAACCCCTAAACTAAAGTACTTATTCAGAGTGCCTTAACAAAACTGATTTTTCTTAGATGCAAAATTTTAAGCATATCTACAAATGAAAATTTTAAGCTCCTACTTTTAGTTTTTTGATGTGAAAGTTATATTTTTAAAGAACACTAAAAAAATCAGCATATGTAACAACGTTATACATTGCTCTAAAATTTCATCGATATCTCAGAAAGTATTAATTGTAGAAAGCCAAACAATTCCTTTTTCATTCGTATTTGTTATCAGGTAAAATTCCGCAATTGAGAATCACAGCTAATTTGTATGCAGCTGCAAAGTTTGCTTTATTCGATTATGGCAAAATCCTGAAACGCTATCTGCCTAAGAGGAGGGATGCCTTTATGAAATACTTTCTAAGAAAAACTGGCTCGTATACACGTTACACATGGAACAAAATTACTGAATACAACTACAAATTGCACGGGTAAGAAAAAACAACCCATGTTATTTTTAACAGGATAATATTACTAACGTAAAATCCAAAGAGTTATAAATTAATAAAAGAGTAATTAAGGTAAAATAACATGCCGAACAAATATTAATTTAGAAGTCAAATAAAAAACACTGTTTGTGAACTGTGAAAATTTGCAAACATAACGCTGATTTTTGTTGTTTGATTTCTAAATTAATAAAAGAGTACTATTAACAATTTAACTCTCTCCTTCAGATAGTTTATTATAGAGAATAGTTTCGTTTAGCTACCCAGATTAAATCGATAGTGGACAGAAAAAATAAACACTGCAAATAGCGGTAGAATAAATATCGTTAGAAATAAAGAAGCTAAGTAACATTTAAAAAAAATATTTAAAAAGAACTCGAATAATGTCATTGAGGGTAACATCCTTACATATTCGATTACAAGATTTTATCATTTTTATACAGTGTTTATGTATTGAGGGTTACAAGAAGTTAAATTATATATTATTGTGAATATAATGAGTTATTAATTCTATTTATGAGAGAGATAATAGACTTGTAATATGCTATCAGTTTTGTTATACTATGGAGTTTTTGGTTTCCTTTTCTTCGTTTTATAGAGATGATTTTATTTATGCTGATAGTTTGCAATATTAAGTTTTTCAGTGTTCACATTTGTTTTTGCCTAAAATACACCCTTCTATTTTAAGCAAGGCTGTCTCCGGAGACGACTGTGTTTGCTGAAATGTGTCTAGTTGTCAAAACTGTAATTCCCTGAACGCTATTTTTTTGTATTCATTTTTTCTTAAACTAGTATCAGGAATTTAAGACTGGTCTTTCAAGAGATATTTACTTCTGCAGTTGTTTTGAAATACTTAGTGCAAAGACGGGACAAGTTTGAAGCGCGTGAGAGAGTTGCTTAAAGTGAGCAATTAGAAAGGGTTGCCAAGTTAGATGTTCCAGTGATTTGTATTAAAAGTAATTTAATTGTATTAAATAAAAAATTAAAGACGTCAGTTTGTTTCCAAAGCGCTATCATTTCATAGTAATGTAAGCCCTATTTTATAACTTTAAAATTTATTAGTGCAACTAATGTACTAAAGTTAATTTCGCCTAGGAAGCACTACATTGTCAACATTAGTAATTCTCTTTTTTCTCCCTTTAATATAAATAGCAGCTCTTGCTGTTCTCACTTCGTTATAGCAAACTCTCCGTAGTCCATTAACCTACAATTTGTCGCCTATAATTTGTTCCGAAACACCTAATACGCAGAAAATTGTAGGTATGGCATCTGGCGTTTACTTAGGATGTTTAAACATGAAGTGCATCTTATCATCATCATCTTCTCATATAAAGTTTAGTTTGCTCCACTTTTCATTATAAAATTCGAGGTTGATTGAACAAACGGGCTGCGTTTCTGTCCTGGAGTTCCCATACTTAATTTCTCTGGGAACTATGCAATTCGTTTTATTTGCCTTATTTCTTCCTCAGCTAAAGTTGTTGCTAGGCAGTTTAAAAGAATTATCACCTTGCTTTGCCATTTTTTCCTTATAATTGGAATATAAAGAGGAAAGTTATGACAAGAAATTTTTAATTTACTACATTAGTTTGATATTCAAGCCACAAAATCCTCATATTCGCCAACAACAGTAATGCCAGAACAAATGTTCCTAATTACTGATAGTAACGGCTGTAAATGAATTTTATTTTAGTAAATTAATTATAGTAAAATATGAAATGAAATTTTTATTCACATTTTATTAAAGCAGAAACTAAAGCGTTTGTAATAACTAAAGGCTTGTTTGCCCAGCAGTGGGAGAGTGGATTGTATGAATTTTTTCTTGTTCTTGCTCATTCGTAACTAGCCAATTTCACACAGAATGTTCCCCTCGAAGGCCCTTGCCCTCTTTGCTTTAATGAATTAAACCTAATAGAAAACTCCTTTATTTATTAAATATTTAAATGATTTATTATTCAAAATATACGGAGAAGCTAGCATCTCGTATTTTATACAGCTATTTCATATTTATGTTAATTCCTTAAATTTATACAAAGTTTGGTTTGGTTTATTTAAATATGGCAAAGCACGCAATGGCGTTCTGCCTAAGAGAAGGGAGGGCTTCTTGGAAGACTTTGTACCAAAATCTGGTTAGTATATACGTTTCACATGGGGGAAAACACGAAAACGCCCATGCAGCCAGCCCGTTTGCCTAGAATCGAATCCAGATCGAAACTACCAGTATTTAGCGACTTTACCACTCAGTCTCTGTTTGCGTCAAATTTATATCTAAAGCATCAAACAATAAATGATTGCAGTAGATTCAAAACAGTAACATTTTGTAGTAAATCAATTAAAAAAAATTATGTATCTTACTTGCTTCAAATTTAATCTTGAAAGAAACCGAAAAGGTAATTAAAGCCTTGTTGTCAGAAGTTCTAACACATAAAGCTGCACTTTTTAAACAGCCTTTAACCTGCGTTCGAACCATGAAAAAGCATGAGTTTGGGCTCCGTTTTTCTGAAGTGCATCGTTAGTAGAAACCAGTTTCCCTTAGAAAGTTCTCCGTGAATGCTCCCCCTTAGTAAGACAAATATTCATCCCATACGTTGAACGCCCTCGTTTGAATTAAACAAACATTTTAACATTAATTAACAAAATTTTTATCACTTTCTGCTTAAATTTAAAATGCACGATATTTCTCAACACTAAGCAGTTACAAGCTTAGATCTTTGAAAGATAAATGAGGAATGTAGATTAGTTGAATTATTTTGGAATTTGAAAGCTGGCGGTAACAAAGTTTTAGCATTGCCAGTAATAGGATAAACATCAACAGATTATAAATAATAAGTTATGAAACAATTTTCATTTAATCAACAAAAACTGTCAAACATGGCAATTCTCTTGATGTAATATGAATTATGTAATGAAGCAAAATTTGAAAAAAAAATTATTTTTTATATACATTTTCTTATTTAAAAACAAAGAAAATTTTAAAAATAAAATAAAGAAATCTGAAATGTTTCAGATTTTAAATTACGTCCAAAGGGGCGTCTTTTAACGTTTTGTGTGCTACATTTATTTATTAAATATGATTTCTTCGCACTTAAACCATAAAATTAAAAGCAACAGCAGTATCTAAATCTTAAAATGAGCGTATCTTTAGAATTTCTGATACACGGTTCCGCGCGCTGTGGATTAAAAGGTTTTTCTTCTCCGTAGAGTGTTGCCATTGCTCGCTTTTAAATCGTCGAGTTTGTTAGTCAAAACTTCCTTAAAGGTTTACAAAATGTTAAATGGATAATAAAGCAAATTCCAAATTTGGGCTTCCAGATGCCCATATTCGGGTGGAAACGTACGTTATTCAAAATTGGATGGCTCTAGGCACAGTTGTTTTATCACAATGAGAGAAACATCTATACATTTATGCAGATTTTTGATTATTTAATTTCTTTAAATGTAATACAAGGCGGTAATGTTTGGTGACAAAAATTTGAAAAGTGAATCGGACATTTATAATGAATCAACGCAAAATGCCAAAACGAAATTAATAGTTCTTCAGGGACCAAGCAACTTTGGACTAATTATAAAAAAAAAGGTTGGATAATTTTTAAATTGATTATTTTGTAGAGACATCAGGTTATTACGAAGCAGGAGACATAAAAAATGAGCAACGCCTTCGCTGGGAATCGAACCACGGACCTCTCGGTTACGCGTCGAGTATGCAGACCACTACACCACGAAGGCATGCGAACAAGACGGGAGAAATACCTTATATACTCCCCCTTTTAAAGGTCGACTGGGGTTTGGGGGACCCAATCGCCAAATCGCGGTGGTGGAGATTCATCATTCACCTCCTTTTTTAGTTCGGGCGCCAGTGTAGAGACATTAGGTATTTTTTGGAATAAGGTGGGATGAAAAATTAGCAACGCCTTCGCCGGGAATCGAACCACGGACCTCTCGGTTACGCGTCGAGCATGCAGACCACTACACCACGAAGGCATGCGAAGAAGGCGGGAGAAATACCTTATAATTAGTCCAAAGAGATTTAGTCCCGAAGGACTATTACTTTCGTTTTGCGATTTTGCGTCGATTCACTCTGAATGCCCGTTTCACTTTTCAAATTGTTGCCACTAAATGTTATCGCTCTGCATTAAATTTTAAAAAATGAAAAATCTGCATAAATGTATGCATGTTTCTCGCATTGTGATAAAACCTAGAGCCATCGAATTTTGCTGCGAATAATCCTACTGCGAATATGGCCATCTGGAAGCCCTAATTTTGAATTTGAAATTTGCTTTATTATCGATTTTATATTTTGTAACATTTCATCGAATTTCTGATTAACAAACTAAATGATTTCAAAGCGAGCAATGGCAACACTGTACGAAAAAAAAAAACATATTCATCTCCAGCGCAAGAGACTTACGGAAATTCTAAAGATATGTTCATTTTAAAATGATTTTGCCATATTGATTTTGAACTGAATTTTATGGTTTGAGTACGTAGTACATGATATTTAATAAAAAAAGGTAGCACACGAAACGTTAAAAAAACGCGCCTTTGGACGTAATTTAAAATCTGAAATCTTTCAGATTTTTTTTTTCTGATTTTTCACTATTATGCTAGTTAAATACTATTTACTATTTATCAAATAAATATTTTTCAAACATTTTTTAATATAAAAACCAAATCAGTTGTAAATTATTTTATATAAATACTCTAAATTATTGTATCATTTTTCTGAATGTAAAAAACAAAGCTTAAAAATATTACAAGAGTTAAAGTGTTTTAATTTAAAATAGTTACCTTTGAAATAATTAAAATTATAAAAGCGTACATGTATAGTAAATCAAACTTTTTGCAAGAGCGCGAATTTACCTATTTGACTGAGGTTAAAAAATATCTACACACGTCTTCATTTAATGAAACAACTGCAGTTGGCAGTACACATTTGCATTGTGTGTAAGATTTAGCTCATAAAACGTTATTTCCTCAAATGTTTTGAACTAAGATTAATAGTTTTCTGTAAAACCTATGTGGTGGAAGTTATGCGCCTGTGAAAGCCATTTTTTTTCTTTTTTATTTTCTTTATTAGAAAGTGCTGGGAAGGGGTAGACCTCTTAGAGGTTCTGTTTTCTAAAACTTTACAGTTGAAAGTATAATTTTTTTAACTAAAATTATACATTGATATACATAAAATTATACAATTCAATACAATTTTTAACTAAAAAAATACATATGCAAAAGCCTTCAATTTAAATTTTATGTTTTCTTCGAAAATCTCTATTTTATTTCATTGTTGTTTTCAGTGAAATAAAGTATTTATCACCTTAGTTCTTGAAATACTTGTTGAAAAATCTTTTGGTGTTGCTTATTTTATTAAACCTAATGTATTAGATCACCTTATTTAGGATGCCGAATTGAAAATTTCACCCGATGAAGTTTTTTTTAGTTCAGAATTTGTAAAAATTTGAAACTTTATTAGGTTACATACACAGTTACATCTGCCTGAAAAGTCGTCACATTTCGTTTGATATCAACGGTCGGGAAAAAAGTAAATAAATTTTATCAACTGCATTTTTCATATTTATTAATAAGAAAGCAATGTAAGAAATATGAAAAAAAATTTTAAACGAATAAAATCTTCCCATCATGGGCTTATCATGACAACTTCTTTGTTTTCTTATTCTAAAAAAATTTAATTTTCTTTGTCTTTAAATTCACCTTTTGGGAAATTTCAAACTTGTCATTGCCAATTTGATTCTTCAGTGATACCATATTGGCAACCATTGGCGTCTACTTTTGAATTTCTAATTTTGTCTTTATCAAACTCTCTCTTAATTATTATGTATATTTGCTATTCTTAAATTTTTCTGCAAAATGTGTTTAGTTATTTTTTTTAATTTACTGGATATTGAATTTATATATATATTTTTTGTACATTTTTATTCAGTCTTTGGAATTCCTCTTCGTAGAGGAAGTGTTCAGAATTGTGGGTTAGCTATTATAATTAAATAATTTAGAATGGTTCGTAAGCTAATATTGGATCAACAGAAACGCAATGGTTTTCCATGGGGGGGGAGGGATCAATTGAATTCGGGTAACATTAAATCGATTTTAATTGCATTTCTATTCCTATATATTTGTTGTGAGTTTTGTTTTTCACATCTGTAGTTTACAGTAATTCTTCTGGTTTGGTGACAAATAGGTGAGTTTTTTTTTTACAGATTTATAGGGAATTTTGGGTTTCAATGTTTTAGAATTTCATTTCTCTCATGTCTTTGTGAATTTAGTTCTAAATTTCTTAGTTCTGTTTGTAATTGATTAATTTTTCGGCAGCATATTGCGGGAAAATAATAATGAGATAATTTTGTTTTAAACCAAAAATCTTTTTGTGATACTTTAAATATATATACGTTTGTTACTGTCGACTGCAATACGAATGGTAGGTACTCTGCGGGAAAAAAAAGACAGTTCTAAATCTCTCGTTTTACTGGGCCGATTAACGAAATTCAAATTGCGTTTTTCATGTCTCGAAAGCGCTACATAGGCTATATATTAGATTTATATATAGCAATTATCCTAATATAGGTATTTTGACACAAAATTGGACTTTTTCTGAAATAACATACCAATTGTTTTTGATATTTAAATTCTGCGACTCAAATTATGCCTATATAAAAAATTTTGTAATTTTTGGTGACAACGTTATGGATAAATTTAAAAATTTATCTTGATGGATTATTTTTTCAGTTTGCGCCCAGAATAATACCCTAAGCGAACTTCTTAATTTACTGCAACTTATTTTCCTTTGGTTTTTTTCATTGTCCATGAACGGAAAAAAGTCATCCTTCATACTTTCAAATAATTTTAACAGAGTGTGTAAATCACATTTTCGTTATTATCGCTTATAATAAATCAAGGCGCCAAAATGTAGATTTGCGTAGGTATATCTTAGGAAATTTTGAATAACAAAGTCTAATGTTTCGCAGATATGCTTAAAAATTCCTCTACTTTAAGATGGTTGCAAAAATTTTATAGCTTATAATCAAAATGTTTTCGAAAAATTTATAAAAAATTATTTTAAAATCCAAATTTTAAAAATAAATCATACAAAATTGGTAAATTTTATTTCCGAAATATGAAAGGAAGAATCAAATATGTTTAATAAAAGTGATATTAGTAAATATATACCAATTTCAATTAACATTGAGGAGCTAAAATTTTCAGAGCTAATGTTCTAAAAACTACTCGTGCGATTTTTACAAAACTTGGCAGTTTGGCGTAATTTGAGTCCTTGAATCGAAAAATGGAGCAAAAGTGGCATGCCATTTCAGAAAAAGTCCGATTGTATCAAAATACCTACATTTGAATAAAACTGTATATAAATCTTATACAATTCCTAAGTCGTGCTTTCGAGACATGAAAAACGCAAGCTGAATTTTGTCAATCGACCCAGTAGAACGGGAGATATAGAACTGTCCCATGGTTTTTTTCCGCAGTTCACACGATCAGATATTACAGCAGTCTTATATACAAAACTTACACGTTTTATTGTTAATTGTTTTTGAGTTTTGCGAGATCACGAGAGAATTCATTTTAAATCTATTTTACATTTCGTTTCGGAAAAATATTCTTTTATTCTGTTCGTATGTACAGACGTCACATTAAAAATAATCAAAAGTATTTTGGTTACGTCAAAATGGATATTTCCCTTAAAATATTACACCCGAAATCATTCACGATTACAAAACTTCTTATACTTCGTGCAAGGAAGTAAAAAAGAATATTTCAGATGTTAACGAGATTAAGTGACGAGCATTTCTATGCAGAATATCGTGAGAAGTCCGCTCAATATATTTGTTTTTCAGAACACAGATCTTAGTCACATAATCTTTCAGGTTTCTGTACTAACACAAATTCAACTCATACTGCTATTTACATTCATTTAAAATGAAAAATTTTTGCATTTTAAATAAATGTTTTACGAATACCAGATTAGGATTAAGTGTACAAAAGTTTCCTAAATATATGGAGAAAGGCTGGAAGAACGCAGATTTTATAATGTTTACAAAATTTATTCGTATAAATTTAAAAATTACGAAATATATATCTTTGCGTCATTTAAGACTTTTTTTTCAATTCGAAGTGTATACTTAATGAATGGCTGCGATATTAAAGGGCGAGTAAACTGTCTCGTGGACACGGTGTGTATAGTTATGACAGCCTATAATCATGATGCTACAGCACAGTTCTCAAACAACATTATAACCAATTATATATAACTATGCAATTTTCATATGCTTATTACATAGGTACATGTTATTCAATATATTTTGTTAAATACAATATTTATTATGTTCTAAATTATTATTCAGTTTGTCCAGTCTCACTAGTTTTGGTAACATACAGCCAGTCAAAACATCCTATAAATTTAATCGATATATCGCTATGTCTCGATAAGCAAACAGAAAACGTACTAAGTTAGACATGGAAGACCCTTTTATTAAGAGCTTGATAACTTAAACAGAAACAAGAAAGTCCAGTGCTTATAAATCAGCCAGCATTTATGAAGTTTACTCAACAGTAGAATTTTAAATTAAACTAAATGCAAGTCTTATGTAGCCTAAAACTACGCAAATATATTTAAAAGCGCAAGCTGGCTCTAAGCTGTACCGGCGTGATTGTAAGAATAAAGCAACGCCGTATATAATAACGAAATATTGTAGACTACCAGTAACGTGGCTTTCAGCAGGCAGAATATGCTCTGACTAAAACAATCTCAAAATCTCACTTAAGTACAAGCGAGCTAAATTTGCATTCTGGCAAGAAAACGAAGAGGGAGAAGTGGCAAGTTATGTAATAGTAGGACACATTATAGTAGATATGAGGGAGAAGTTTACAAATAGTGCTAGCGGAATGATGCCGACTGGAGACCTTCAGTTAAGCTGTACCGCCGTTACGACTTTTCAGCTTTATTGCTTCACTGATGGAACCATCTACCATCCGCTACATTTATTAATGAATTTTGAGAAATGTACATGAATGATAAGTACATAAAGTTGTAACATATTAATTATCTTAAACATAAAATTTGGAAATTTGTAAAATTTGAAAAATTAAAAATTAAATAAGAAATTAAAAACAATGACAATAGAAAAGTATTAGGTGAATTTTGAAAAATCAAAAGTCAAGGTGTCTTTAGTCTATAGTCAAGACTCAATAATAAAAGGTATATGGAAAGTCTGAATTTGAAGTGTCTGATGAGACTAGTCTTTTAGTCTCAAATAAATGAAATCTTTGATAATCATAATTCTTGACAGTATTGGAACTATTCACTGCTTCATGAAGAAGGCAATGAAGAAGAAGGACTGAGAAGATGGAAAGAGATGATGTTGCAGTCTAACAAATAAAGTACATGGCAGTTGACGATGATATATATATACATATATATTTGTAAAGAAAAGGAAGTTTTAAACAGCTATTGCTTAAAAAAAGCACATTTGATACTGCAGTTCAAGAGTAAAAAATTACACCATGCTAAAATAATAATACAAAACTAAAAAAGTAAAAGAAACCGAAAAATAAAACGTGAAAAACTATAAAAACTACAAAGGAGGAGAAAAACTCTATAAAATTAAAAATTTAAAATATTTAAAAAATTCATGTAAAAAACCAAAAACATTTCTAATATACAGAAAAAATTTTGACCGCATAGGTCTCTCTTGTTCAAGTACTACTTCCTAATCTTATATATATGATATAGGAAATCTGGGATGATGTAGATGATGGATGAAAAAGAGATGATAATGAGGATGGGTGACGTGACGAAGAAGTACTTACAAGGACGATGGTAAGATAAGATATGAAGTGCTATGCCTGACAATGACATATGAGGAATGTGTTCATAACAATGATGCCGACTGGCTACTTTTGAGCGGTCAAATTGAAACATATTTCTTTCTAATCTACAGATATTTCTAAAGCCTTTCATGCACACTGTAATGCGCTTTTGTGCATACAGATTTTTACATCCATTTCGGATATAACAACAAAGTTAACAAGGTTTAGCGGCAGGATCAGTAGTTATAGGAATTACTCGCTTTTCCATTCCTGTTGTTTTTGGATATTCCTATGTTCAAAGGAAACAAAATGAATTTGAATTATTCACATTATTCCAAAAGATTCATCCCGTGGAATTTTAATGATTTTCCTCATGAATAACTTGAATACGAAACAGTTTTCTAAAAAAAACCTTTAGATTCTCCAAAAAGACATACGTTTCTGTAAGGAAATAATTTTTGCACACTGTGTTACAAGCGATCAATTAGAGAAATACATAGAGAATGTATAAAAATATTCTGACAAATTCATACTAAGCCTGGCATATAGTTAGGCCTAAAATTTGCGAAAATTATCAGCCATGCCTCGCAATATCGAATCAACATACACTCACTTCCAAAAGTTAAGCACGGAGAGGAAAATGCTAATTTCCAGAAGCCAATCAGAATTGAAGAGGGTGTCAAGAAATATGCAAAAAAGGCAGTCTTATAAGAAGCCAGGTTTATAAAGGATTCCCGAAGTTGACTGTGAATGCTGATAGAAGATGTTTCAAACTTTCGTACAATTTGTTTTCAAGACATACGTGTTTCTATGACTTCCAGAAGACGAATGGAAGATTCTGAGCGCTGGCGTACTGTGGGGCGCATTGAAGCAGGACAGTCGATCACAGATGTTGCTCTTTTCTTCGGCCTTCATCATTCTGTAATTTCACGTTTATGGAACCAACTGCAAACAACACAGACAGTTGTCCGAAAGCCCGTAGCCGGTCGCCCAAGGGTTACAACCCCGACGGAAGATAGATATATTGCTATTGTAACCAAGCGGAATCGCAGAGCGACCTCCACACGTATCACATCTATGGTTACAGCGTTCATTGGTAAGGCGATAGCTGCAGCTACTGTACGCCGAAGATTACATATGAATGGACTGTACGCCCGAGTACCTCGAGTTTGTGTTCCTCTATCCGTCTAATCAAGAGCGGCACGATTACAGTGGTGCCGCGAACATGTCAATTGGAATGTGTCTGACTGGGGTAATGTCATGTTTACAGATGAGTCAAGATTACTCTGGAGCCAGATGAGCGTATAAGGATATGGATATAAGCGTATTAGGATATGGCGTCAACAACGAACACGCAATCAATCCCAAAACATCACCGAACATCACGCATTCCGAGACGGAAGCATTATGGTGTGGGCACGACGCTGCAACAGTTGGCCCTACTTTTGTTTTAATGGACGATAACACACGTTCCGATAGAGCATACATCGTCGATGACTACCTGGAGACTGAAGGGATTGCGCGTATGGCGTGGCCAGCATATTCGCCCGACTTTAATCCCATTGAAAATCTTTCGGATGCTCTCGCCCGTGCTGTATCTTCACGTTTCCCACCTCCAGCCACTCTTAATGAGCTGGAAACTGCTCTACAAGAAGAATGGCGATTGTTTAATTCTGCGGTGGTTGACCACCTAATTAAAAGCATCGTCACAAGGTGGAAACTTTGTATATAGATGAGGGGGGATCACATACCCTATTAATGTCCTTTTTTTATTTTATGCTTTTTATTTTCACTTTATACATAATTCCGTTTAAGTTTTCAATATGTCATTATCTGATAACTTACAAAAATTTAATATTGTTTTCATTTATGTATATAATTATTGATTTTGTTTTACGCATAAATATATATGCTAGTTTCCTGCCGAATTTTGTGTCAATCAAAGCAGTATTTGTAGATTTTTTTGCAGTTTACATCTTCGTGCTTAACTTTTGGAAGTGAGTGCATATTGAGGCAATCCTCTATTGTTTATTCCTTAGCACCCTCCGCCTCCACCCAATCTTTAAACAACGTTAAATTTATGATGATTCGTTATAATGCATGAAGTTAAATCTCAGAGAGTTACTAAATTCGTGTGAATCATTTTCTGCGAAACTGACTCATTATCTCCTTCATTATGAAATGATTTCAATCATCGATTAACTGTAGCTGAAGGGCTTAAACCCTCAAATGATTTCTTCCAGCTGAACGAGAAATCTAACAATTATACTAACCCATAGCTTCTATCCTGTCGTTCACATTACTCTACTTGGTGGAAATCGAAGTTGGCTGATTTATTAAATTAAGGAAAAGCATGAGAGGCCTGACTGTCAAATATGAGATGTCTTCCCAGAGAACTACTTAAAGGAAATTATTTACTATTTATGTTACATGTAAGCTAAATTATGAGAATCCCCTGGAGGCAGAA
>KK115804.1:0-27939 GCA_000611955.2 Stegodyphus mimosarum | reverse complement strand
ACGCCACTTGTGTAACGCAAAGTTAATGTGAATAAATAAAGAAATGCGATAAGCGGAAAGCGAACTACAGTTTCTGTCAAGTCGTACATTCCGTAAATGTGTTTTAGCAGAAATATTTTTCATTTATAGGACTCGTTTCAAGAACAATTAGTAGACTAAAACAATGCATAAATATGACTGCCAGATTAAATTTTTTCTGTTTTATGAAACTTCTTAATTTAAAAATTTCTTTTAATTGATTTGGATTTTAAACCGCAAATTGCCTTTACTTTTGATAAAAAAAAAGTGCATCTTTTTCTAATTTTGCTTTTTGAGCATTTCGAATATGAAATTTTGTGCAAAGAATGTGGACATTAAAAAAGAAAAAGTATAAACTCTGAAATGTTTCAAATTTTAACGGTCGCATATTTTAAAGGGTTTGTTAAGGTTTTTACGCTCTTACTGAGCTCGGAATCTACCAATCCGCTGCTACACTCATTCTTAATCAAATGTTTTGTCTTTTTAGCTTTATTATTATGTATTACTTTCTTCGTACTTCTGTCATATAAAATTCAACAGCAAGATTACAAAAATTTTAAAAGCCGCATAGCAGTACACGATTAATTTTCCCAGGGCAACTTTGAGTGATTGCGTAACTTTCTGGTTTTTCAGTCTTTTCTGAGTTCATCATATCAATATTGAGTTTCCTTACTAAGATGGCCTTACGAAACTTTTTATTATTAAGGTTTCGTGTGCTTACTTTATTTATTAAATATCAGGTTCTAGTCGCTTACGCCACAGCTGAAGATTGAAAAATATCTTATTCCATACAGTGTTGCCACTGCTCCCTTTGAAATCGTTGATTTTGCTATTCAAGAAGTCGTTAAAGTTTTCCACAGTATGAAATAGACAGTATAGCAAATTCGAAACTCAGAATTCGGGCTTCCAGATGCTTATGTTCGGGTACAGGACTGCATTCAAAATTTGATGGCTCTAGATACCATTGTTTTCTTACAATGCTAGAAACATATGTATAGTCATGCATATTCTTCATTATTTAATTTCCCCTTTTAATATAGGAAATCTGTACCTTTCTCAAATTTGATTACATATTCCGTTACACGTATTTACAATGTATTAGAGTGTAACTCATTTTAATTCTGTCTTTGCAAAGCATTCTTTATTGGAATTCTTCGTGGATATTAACTAGAGAGTCATTACATGGAAATCTGACCTGGATTGAACATTAAGCAAATTAAACATCTGCTTATAAGCAAAAAAAATGTTGCTTAGAAACTCAAGGAAAGCAGTCATTATAAAATTTTTTAATTGCAGATTTTACTGGAAATTATGATACGCCTGAACCAAGACCGAGAGAGAAGCAATGCGAAAAATAAAATCTGCATAAATGTATATCGCAATGCTAAAATCTTTACAGGGCCTTTAGGACTCCTAAGCGGTTTAATCCGACCCTGATGTTTGAAATAAAAATGAAATAAAAGTGTTTGAAATTGAGACTTGACTGTAGTTGATCTGAGACATTTGTTTTGGAAAATTAACTCTGCTGTCCAAATTTAAGACCGACACTATAAGGTGTATAAATAAGTTTTGAGGGATTTACATAAGAGGGCGTTACTAGTATTAAATCCTATAGGCCAATTGTGTAACTATATTCATGTTAAGTCGCCTGCATTTCCGTCTAAAAATTATTGTGTTTCATTTCGCTGTAGTGTAAAAAACAAATGTTCTTTGTGCTTAACCCATGTCAACCTTTGTACCAATAAAACAAAATTTGCGGGAAGAGCTTCTTTTTCGTTTTAATTTGAAGAACAGTACAGCTGATGGACATCGATTGCTGTGCGAAGCATACGAGGAACATGCTTCATCAATAAAAGCATGTGACTGTGCAAAGTTTGAAGACATTGAGTTGGTGGGGTTATTGGATCACGATTTATGCTAAACTCAAGAGGAGCTCACCAAAACCTTAGGAGTGACTGAACAAGCGGTTTCAAAGAGGCTCAAGACCATGGGTCCGGTACAAAAACAAGAAAAATGAGTTCCTTATGTACTCAAGCTAAGCGTCGTCGAACGCCGTTTTTTCAAGTGCGAATAACTGCTCCAAAGGCACGTTTGGAAGGGGAATTTGTATCGAATCGTGACGGGGAACGAAACATGGATCTACTACGGCAACCCAAAGCGCAGAAAATCGTGGGGTAAACCCGGCCATGCATCAACAACAACAGCCAAACTGAATACTCATGGCAAGAATCTAGTGCTCTGCATCTGGTGGGATCAGCTCGGAGTGATCTATTATGAGCTACTCCAGCCTTACGAAACCATCACTCGGGAACGTTAGAAACAGCAGTTGATGCAACTGAGCCGAGCATTGAAGCTCAAAGCCAAAAGACATGACAAAGTGATCTTTCAGCTCGACAATGCTCCCCCACATCCTGCAAAAGTCGTGAAGGAAATTTTGGAGGCGCTTCAATGGGATGTCTTACACCACCCACCGTATTCACCAGACATTTCTCCTTCCGACTTCCACTTTTCCTGGTCAATGGCTCTAGACTTGGAAGAACAAAATACATTCTTCAAATTTCTCTGAATAAAGCTTCAAAGTTACAAGAAAAGTGCTCAAAACGTATCTGTATACCCAATATTTGGAATAGAATGAATGCAAAAACGTCT
This sequence comes from Stegodyphus mimosarum, assembly GCA_000611955.2. Classification (NCBI taxonomy): domain Eukaryota; kingdom Metazoa; phylum Arthropoda; class Arachnida; order Araneae; family Eresidae; genus Stegodyphus; species Stegodyphus mimosarum. The sequence continues at coordinate 25,272 of KK115804.1, read as the reverse complement.
GGTGTGCAAAAAATATTTTTCACCAACCTCTTCTTTCATGCCACATTAAAATTGCAAAATGTATATCAAGACATGGCAATAATGCTCAAAATGTCATCCAAACCTAAGGCAGAAATTTTCCTAATAAACAATGGAATTTATTCAAGCTGTCATTTCCATAACACCCCGGTCTTTTGTAACAACTATATAAATGGATTGATATCACAAAAACGCAGCTAGATAACATATATCCGTTTACAATGGGAATTTTCTAGAGTCACAAAATACACTGCTCGACAAATGCAACACCAAAAAGAAGTGGTCAGAAATTTATGCAAATTTTAGAGTAGGCGCACGTCACTGAGTTATGCGAATGATGTGAAATGCGCAGCTCTTCCAAGCACGTGGAGTAAGATATAAGAGAAGGAACGTTCATAATGGGCAATATTCGTGTCGTTTTTTCTGCCAGACGAATTATCGAAGAAAGCTTGTTTTTGTCCCGGAGGATACGTGCAATAGGAGAGAATGCCAGGCCGCCGTGAACGAAGACGCTTCCAGCAGATAGACGATTTTACGAGGGGTATGGGGATCGGATTGAGAAGGGTGGGTTGGTCCTTAGGTCAAATTGCAGCTGATACCCGCATGAATGCGAGCACAGTGCATCGGCTGTGGCGAACATGGTTGGAACAAGGGAATCTGGGAAGAAGGGCGGGTGCAGGTGCAGCCAGAGTGACGTCAGCACGCGTGGATCGACGCATCCGCCGACAAGCTGTGGTGGTCCCTCAAGTCACTTGTATTGCGATTCTACAGCATGTGCAAGATACCCTGGATGTTCCCGTTTTGACGAGAACCATTTCCCGTCGATTGGTTGAACGTGGCCTGCACTCACGGCGTCCGTTAAGAAGACTGTCATTGATCCCACAGCATGAACGCAAACGTTTAGAATGGTGCCGGACTGGAGAGATGTGGATGACAGAATGGCGAAACGTCGTCTTCTCAGATGAGTCACGCTTCTGTTTATCCAGTGACAATCGTCGCATACGTGTATGGCAGAGCTAATCCGGCAGTAACTGTGAAACGCCCCACTGCGCGACAATGTGGCATAATGGTTTGGGGCGCTATTGCGTACGATTCCAGGTTACCTCTAATTCGTATTCAGGGCACTATGACGGCCCAACGGTACTTGGATAATGTATGGCGGCCGGTGGCAATCGCCTACCTTCAGGGCCTGCCTAATGCAATTTTTCATCAGGATAACGCCCGACCACCTAGTGCTAGCCATCCCTCAGGACACCATCCGCACTCTTATTGACTCTGTGCCTAGACGTATATCTTTGTGCATCGTTTTTCGCAGTGGTCTTACATCCTACTGAGCCGACGCCGTTCTTGCTCTGTATTCGGATTATCATTTTGAAATAAAGATCACTTTTTTTTCACTCACTCACACTCTGTCTTTTATCCAAATTTCATCACTTTCTGACCATACCTTCTTGGTGTTGCATTTTCAATGTCGAGCAGTGTATGTCAATGTCTTACAAGTTGCTAATATTTTTTTTTTCAATTTCAGCAAACGGCTCCGTTTACTATCTCTTTTCTAGCTTTTACCTTTATTTCACTATTATTATTATTATTATTATTTGGTATAACAATTTGTCTTTTTAAAGCTTATTAAACCGAAGATAATCCCTAGCATATTACATAAAGTCTTAATCCGAATTACACATTTTTTTACCATTAATTCAACATTTTAATACAATAATAATACATTTTAATCAAGTGCTGCATTTTAAGGAGATAAATCAACTTTTGGTTTTCCTTTTCTTGATGTTTGCTCTCGGAATTGCTTAGTAATAATTTTTTAGTTCTGCCCGCCAAGATTAACAGGGTTTTAGTAACGGTTCTACTAAATAAAAAAAAATTTACAATATATTTTGACTTTTAATTCCACCTATAAGTCGCAGAAACAATTTTTTTAAATAAAACAAAATGAAAAAAAAATTATATTTTTTTTCAGATTAATTTTGACTTTAATGAAAAAGTATCAAAATTCACTCTGAATTTATCGTACTGCCCAAACCCAGATAGTGGTTAGCTACTCTGACTGCCGTACGGAAGTGCCCGGGTTCGAAGGTCGGAGAAGGTATGGGTGTTTGTAAATGTATTGTATTTGTGAGGCATGGAGGGACTCTAAATATGCGACGAACCTGACAATCCTCTCGAGAGGTTGTATGTAGGGGAAGACGGCTGGCAGTTTTTTGGACCCGTCCCCTTGGGGAACTGTTCCTCAAAATTAGAGCAGAACTCAGCCGAAGTTGGGCTCTCATCTATGTGGTGCTCGAGCCCATGCCAGCGACAAGCGCACTTGACTCCTTTCGGCTTGTGCTGGATATTGCTAGGAAAGTGAGATCAGGAACAACCAAAAATATTTCGTTTTAAATTCTGCTTTAATGCCACACTTTTATCAGTCGTGAAAGTGATGAATAGTCGAAGTTAAATTATATTTGATTTTGGTATTTTTTTTATCTCCTCGTAAAATTTAAAGAAGAGGCAGGGTTTTGAAAACGAAAAACTCCTGAAATATTCATAATGCTGTAAACCACAATCGAAAATATAAACTCAAAAAAACCGACTAAACATTCAACTAAACATATACTAAACGTTAAACGACCAGTCAATAGTGGAAAACATGGCTTTTGACACTTTCCAAAACAATCTGCTTTGTATATCGTGCACTAGCCATCTTAGGCTTTCGCCACTGGTGAGGCCAGAAGCGGTAGTCATTTCGTTATGGAGTCACTTATTAGGCCTTCAACTGTTACCTTTCATACAGACAATTTACATCCATGCCTTCCCCGAAATTCGAACCCGGGTCCTTTGGTACGGCAGTCAGAATCACTAACCACTTTCTCGTCTGGGCAGCTTCTTCCAAGACGTATGAATTGGAACATTAAGAAACATCAGAATGAAAGAGATCATATTTCAGCTTGAAGCTTTACATCTGATCCTATCTGTTTGAAACAAATAAAGAACTAACAGGAGACATAAATTTAAGAGCTTAATCTCTCGCTTCTCAAAACATACAAAGAAAACGTACTCTTACAAAATTCAGGAATAAAAGCTTTCTTCTTTGCTCCGCTTTCGTTCTTTTTTATTTCTACAAGTGCTTTCTCTCGTGCCTTTTGAGAAAGGCTAATGGCCAAGAAAATGAAAATTGAATGTATCTTTTGGATTATTATATTGAAAGATGTCTGGCTGGAATGTCAATAAAGGAAAGTTTGATCTGAAGCAAAATATCACTTGCCATTAACGTTTTAGAAAATGTTTCTAAAAAAGTACAGAATGATTGCTTGATAACTTCTTTCAAAGAGCTGACAATATTAAATTATTTTCTGGAAATGGAAAATGTCTTTTTTAGTTTTTCAGCTAAGCAAGAGTAATTTTTTTTTTATTTTCAGTATATTGATTTATTGCGTTACTTTTAGATCTAAACCCTTTGCATTACGCACTAAATTATTAATTTATATGACGTAATAGATTTATAATTATACATAATTAAAGCTACGTCTTTGAAATACCCAAAGATCGAAACCTGTACCGAAATTATTATGTAAAGTGACAATGGGCTGCACCAGCGGCCGAATGGTTAAGACCTCTGGATATTGATACTTCGACCTGAACTCGAGGTAACGCATGTTTCAGTAACCTAACCTAACTTTGACCTAACAATGCATTATTGGATTCTTACATAAAACCAAATTTTGTTTATTACAGATTATTATTAGGGTTTTATATTTTCATTTCTTTTATAGCTAATTTAGAGTTGTAAATGTAAAAGGCGTTCAAGTAATATAATTAAAAACCAAAATTTTATCAATTTATTTGTATAAACGTAAAGAATATCCAAGAAACTAAAACTACTAGTAATGGAGGATTTATTAAATTTCTTTGACATTAAATTCCTTCCATTTCTTTCGGTCTCGAGGCGTGTGCTTCACTTCCCCATTTACTGCTTCCTCGTGCTGCCATTTTTTAAGACCAGTGGAAAGTTAAGCGCACGAGTTCCCGATAACCTTGGCGACCTTGGGATTCGATCGTGGTTCTGTTAAGAGGCCATCAAATGACGTACAACTATCACAAAAGAGCTCATGCGCGGTAGATTTCGATATTACATCCTAGTAAAATTTAAAATGCAACTTCATCTGACGAAAGTAATATTGCAATTTATTGATTTTCTAATTTGGTTGCCTTATATTCATTTATATGTTATTATTTATCATTTTTATAGCTCTTAGTTTCGAAACAAACGAGAAACACACCGAAGTGAAACGTAAAATTAGCAAAGCAACAATCTTGTGTTCGGCGTAGACTTACTTAAGAACTCAATCGATTTCGAGGGCAGAAAGGTATTGCGCCATCTTCTTAAGTGGCAAAGATGTCTACAAGATTAGAAAGTAGCGGGCTGAACAGTGCGCCTGTGGTTTGACATATATCGGCTAAACTAAAAGAATGTTAATATTTCGTATCAAGGAACACGAAACTTATCTCCGAAAAGGTCTTCGATAAACTATCCAGTCTTAGCTAACAATTTTAAAATTCTAGTAACTTAATTTTTCAGTTTTGTTGCTATTTATTCTGATAGCTGGCTCAACCTTCTCACTCGCTTTACTGTAAGGTATAAATACGATTGAAGCGCTCGCTACTTTCCGTCTACACATAGATAAGTTGCTTCTGAGCCGCCATATGTAACGATTATACTGTTCACGGCCCTCAGATTGCTAACTTGAGCTTTTTCTGTATTTGATTTGTTTTCAGGTTCCACACAAAAGGTTTCAAAAAGGTCTTAAGCAACTACAGTAAGACCCTCATGCAAGTTTATTCATCCTTCTTGATTTATGGAGTGATCTGGAGAGCATTTTGATCTCTGACTACGACAGCCATGTCAGTAGTCAAACAAATTCTCGAACGTTTTAGGGAGTCGACTAGATCTCAATCTGTACCGCTTTTCCATGAAATTAAAAATGGAGTGGACAACCGGTCAGCTAGCACTAAGCGACCTGCTAACCATGACATTGAAATCACGGAAGTCAGAAATCGTGTAAGGTATAATTTAATTTCATAGCAATCATTTCAGTTTCAAAGTGCTTTGCTATCTATTCTTCTTTCCACTTACGACTTCCTACCAGAAACAATTTTTAGAATAGCGTTGAATGAAAATGAGTTAGAACAAGTATTTAAGGAAGGTTCAACTTACTTTGTGAGAGACAGACAGGAATTTTTAATTAGCGGGTTTTTGCTTTCGTGTTAAATCTCTCTTGAAGCTGTTACGCTCGGCCGTATTATTACGGGCCTTTTGATATTCGCCGACTAGTTTAAATTCAGGGCCAACTACGTTAGATGCTTGTGTTAGCTTCAGCTGTGTCTCTTAGTTAGTTCTAGTTTAATTCTTATTCTGAGTTTAAGCCCGAGTGGAGGCTTTGTTGTAAGCCTGAGAAAGGAACCAACTGTTATTCTTAGTTGAGTGAAATAAAGGGTAGTTCAACCCTTCTTGACTCTACGTCTTCCGTTATTTGAACTCAGCGAAACTAATTAGTCTCTAAGCAGTTCACTAGGTTCCTTGACTTTGATCTGAGAAATAAAGAGTGAGGAATCCTACAACCGCTTTCAAATACTTGATGAATAACATGTTGACGAGAAGACCATGGAGCAAGAAAAGTTCACATATAGTACAAAATATGGTGGTTCTGTGAGGTTACAACGCAAGAAGAAAACAAAATTTTCTAAAAACAACGTTATCTTCCCCTCACAGAAATCCTAAACAACTTTCCCTGATTTTCAGTCCCGCGATTTGCTGCCGGTAACCACATACCTGTGGCGCCATGTGTTGAGGCCGCCGATAAGCCAGCTAGCGCGAGTACATCTTCGACCGAAAACGTAGCTTTGCCAATAGTCAACATATATAAGATCCCGCACTCGGCTGGGCCACTGGATTGTTGTGCTCATGATTTTTAGAGTGGAGTAAATCGCAATGAGGGAAAGTTCGAGTTTCAGAATCGATCGGCGGAATTGCCGCCGAAATGTAATAGATACTGTACTTACAACTGAAAAGATTTCACCTAGGTGCTCGATAAAGAGGAACTTACAGATTTTACTGCTAAAGAAAAAGAAAATGGTCAATACAACATACACATCAAAGCTGGGCTCGTTTGCCTGGAGAAGCATATGAGAAATTGGACGATTTTAGGTTTTCCCCAAGAAAAAACCCAACCGTCCTAAAACGTAACTACAGATTCACTGTCAAGAAGTCCTATGCACAGGCTGTTAAGTCTGACGTTTTTGAGGGCAAAATGCAAAATGCTATAACGGATGCTCAACAGGTCATGAGAAACCTATCTGATCTAACAGCAGTTCTACGTAGAACAACCAGCATAACTAGAGTGTTAGAAATAGCGAAGCTCGAAGATGAGTTACATTATGGATCGTAGATCACTTTATAGAATGAACCTTGTGGTCATTATGGCATGGAATGCATGGCATGGAATGGAATCTCTGTACCCAAACTGTAGAAATAGCGAAGCTCGAAGATGAGTTACATTATGGATCGTAGATCACTTTATAGAATGAACCTTGTGGTCATTATGGCATGGAATGCATGGCATGGAATGGAATCTCTGTACCCAAACTGAAGAATTTCAGGATTTTTAACCGCCACATAAATATCGCACGCATAACATAAACCCACACGACCCCCTCTCATTCGCTGAATGTTCCTTATTGTCACAGTTATGGCTGTGACAGAATTCGACATAAAGGTAGTGGTGCCTCATTTAAGTCAAAATGGGATTGGAATCTTGTTTTCAAGCCTCTGATAATATTCAAGGTTTGGAAAAGTCCGGACTGTCATTAGAATCTCCAATTTCGTAGCATGTTTCTCTGTGATCGTTATAACACCCCTGACATTACACTGCTGGCCACCCAAATTGCAACACCAAGAAAGACAAGAGATATCACAACAAAATTTATTTAATAGATAACATGTTGACCAAGTATCAAATGATTAAATTTATAGACTTCTGTGAAGTGTGGTTCCTTCCAGAATCAGTAGCCGCCATTGTTGGAGATCACCACTGCCACACGCCTCGACATTGACTCAAAGAGACTTTGGATGTGTTCTTGAGCTACAGCAGACCAAGCAGCTTTCATACGTTGCGAAAGTTGATCTGGTGTGGCAGCTTGGGATGTAATCTGGGTCAATCGTTTAGAAACCATAGACCACAGGTTTTCTATCGGCGAACGATCCGGACAGGGAGACGGCCAGGGATCAATCGTTCAGCAACCATGGACCACATGTTTTCTATCGGCGAAAGATCTGGAGAGCGAGCCGGCCGGGGAAGCAATTCAATCTGACGATTGACAAAGAACCCTTGGACAATGCATGCAATGTGTGGTCGCGCATTATACTGTTGAAATATGGCTGTGGGCAAGCCCTGAAGGTAAGGTAGGACAACTGGCTCCAACACCTCGGAAATGTAGCGCTGGCTGTTTAAAATACCGGCAATGCGTACTAGAGGATTGCGAGAGTGATATCCTATACCATCCCATACCATAATACCCGGTGCAGGACCAGTGTGGCGGTGTATAACGCAGCTGTTCAGCATCTTCTCTCCACGGTGTCTCCAGACTCGAATCAGACCGTCGTGGTGTTGCAGACAGAAGCGTGACTCCTCAGTAAAGACAATTTCATTCCATTCTGCCGTCCACATCCTTTGTTCATCACACCATTGGTGGCGGAGACGTCTGTGCTTCTGCGTCAAGGGTAGACGAAGCAATGGACGTCTTGGCACAGACCACTCTGTTGTAAACGGCGTCGAATGGTAAGCGCAGACACTGAATGTGCTGTGCTATGGTTCGTGTTGTGACTGAACAATCAGTCACTGCCATGCACAATTGGCGCCAGAGCCGGGACCTTCGTCCTGGGGTCCTTTCGAAGTTGTGATATCCAGGTCCTGGAAGACCCCTCAATGACGGCGCAGACCCCACAGTCCCTGCCCGGCTTTATACGTCGCATCGGCAAGGGCGGAAACGTAGAATGCTAAATCGATGAATAAATTCTAGGACACCTTTGCCTCGGGGCACCATTCCCTCGGCTCCAGAAGAACGCTTGGTGCCTTGCCTCACTTCGTCAGTCCCCGTCACTGGGACTGTGAGGGCCAAACCCCCACCGAGAAAGCCCATAAACCTACGTACTATATAGCTCCACCACAGCAAGAGGAACAGACACGACAGTACCAGTACGGTCCCTGCCAAGCCTGAACCAACCTGAGAGTTCTAGTCCTGTGAAGTCAAATTATATACCCCCGTGGTTGAGACTGCCTAAGTACAGATCCTAGCCAGTACTTCCCAGGATTCCCTGAGTCAACCCCCGGGGGGAGCTGCCATGCACACAATGCTTTTGCCATCACGTGAAGTGTTGCACAGAGGTGGATGCGATCGAACACGTCGGTCCGTCGTCACCTCCTGCATCCAACGGTCACATATCCGCATTACAGTTGTTTGGTTTCGCCCAACCCGACTACCGATTTTCCTGAAAGGTAATCCACACTCTCGGTTGGCTACTATCCTTCCTCTGTCGAACTCGGATACTTCATTGAAAGATGATCGCTGTTTACTAAGAGGCATAATTGATCGTTATTTTGAAAAAAAACCACAAGAAAAACAAAATTGCCGAATTGAAATCGTCGAAAACTCCAAGCCTTAAATAGCGCTTTGAAGTGGCGCCAGAGGCGCGCGTGATGTGCGTCTGCCCTGAAACTCTAATCATTTGCATATCTCATCTCCGCTAATGCATGTTGTAAATTTCATGTTATTTGCGTGCTTCCTTCAGGGTGTTGCATTTACGGTGGCAGCAGTGTAAATTGGCGGATCATCACGTAAGTAACTTTATAGAGACATTAGTTTATTTTAGAGCATGAGTGATGAAAAAGGAGCAACGCGTTCGCCAGGAATCGAACCACGGACCTCTCGGTTAAGCGTCGAGCATGCAAACTACTACTACACCACGAAGGCATGCAAAGAAGACGGAAGAAATACCTTATAACTTGCTTAATAACCCTCCACCATTATCGGGGCGACCGAAATGCAAGGATATCAGCTGGGATTTCGAAAACACAAAAATAGGGAAATTCTTTTCAACTGCTTTTGTAACAATCCATAATACATTTGTTGGAGTTTTTCTCTAATTTAAATTTTTAATGTTCAATAACACATGAAAGTCAAGAATATGAATAACAACCTTAAATCTCATCACTATAATAAATACTGCATGGGTGTAAAATTGTGTGACAGACAAGATAAAACAACACTTAGACGGTAAAACCTGTGTGTTCAAAATAACAGTAAACAGTACCAGATAATACTCCAACAGAAAGATTTAACATTGCGTTGTGTTTAAATATAATATAATATAATATAATACCCGTTCAAGTTTTAATTAAATTTATTGGGTCCAGTGTTCTAAGTTATAAGTGAAAACATTACAAGTTAAGTTAAATTAAATATTTCATTTATTAAAGGTAAAATTAACTAGTAACAGTATACATTAAGTGGTGGAGGTGGCGGCGTTACAAGTGAGAAAACATTACCTCTCACAGGGGGTACCCCGTATGAAAATCACCATGAGGCGTCCATTGTCTTGAAGTAGACTTTAAGTGAAGACACGTTTAGTGTAGACTCTGCCGAGGGCAGTTGAATACAACCAAATTGTCCGCCATAAATATTCTAGAAGGAGAAAAAACAACAAGTTAGTAGTGGAAATTTTTCTTGAGCCATCCGCCCCTTTTCTATCTGGGCTCCCTTTTTCCTGCGTCGCCGACCATCAGTTATTTTCTCACCTCAAATTCTTCAGTTATCTTTCACTGTTAGCGTAGACAGCGTACTCGGGACGGAGCGACTGCTTTTTGGTCTCGATAAACTTTCGAAAAAATTTTCCTTTTCCCGGCTGGCCAAACGTCTCCACCCTCGTAGATCGCTGCACACGCTTTTTCTTCTTTTCGCCAATCACTAGTTTGGCGATCCGAGATGGTCCAAAACAAGCCAAGTGCATGGCAACCCTAGGGGATGAATCCACACTGGAAGGTGAAGCAAGGGAGTTGGTAAGACAGAAGTTGGCGAATAATCGCTGATCCTCCAGGGTCATTTTAGCATGGTGAACGTCTGCAAGGAAGCGAATCACCCCGACCCCTCAACCTTGGCGTGGCGTAGCTGCATACAAAACAAGCTGATTCAGCAGGGTGCAGATTTCTCACCTGACAAAAAAAAAGATATTTTCCAGACCACTGTCTGGCAGAGCAAGCGAACGTCAAAACAAAGTCGTTAATCTTGATTCTCAAAAGCAACGTAAAAAGTTTTTCGAAAAGAATCAAGGATTTTTTTTTTAAATAATAATTTAATAAAAGACCGAAGAAAATTTCTTCAATTAAAATATAATAATCACATAGAAAAAATTTTTATGTTTTCTACAACACCAAACAGGACCACCATAGTCAGAAAATATGGATCCCAGCTTAGCAGAAAAGGGGGTACGTTAACAAAAATTTAATTAAACCTTAACACCCTTGTGTAAGGCAAAAACTTTAAAAGTGTTTTTAAAAAAATTGACCTTAAGGGTCAACTTAACGAGAAATTAAACATTAAGCAAGCAAATTAAAAATAAGTATTAACCTCACAAAGAAATTTAAATAGTTAACCAAATTACCTTAAGGAAAAAGAAAAAAATTAATTACTCAAGCAACTTAAATTCAGAATTAACCAAAACTATCAAAAATTTAAATGACAACAATTACTTTTCAACAAGGCAAAAAAATTTAAAATCAACTACAAAATAAAAACAAATTAATAACCTTTAAGTCTGAAAACAGAATTAAGATAAATCATTACAATTAAGATATTTTAATTCAACAACTGAAGTATAACTAAGTATGTATTACATAACACATTTATCCCCCAGACGGATACATATTTCTTCCCACCCGTTCAAAGACAAAACCCAGACATATCGTATTTACTCCTAAAGTTAGGTAGCTTACCGATAGTATAAAGAAAAAGTTGCAATGCAAAAATTTAAAATTAGGCAGAAAAGCAGTTTTATATTGCTGTCACGAAATAAAGTTTTTTTTTCTTTTCGTAGTTTCCAAATAAATGAATACAAAATGCCCTAAAGATGTTAAAACAGGTGAAAAAAAAACTTTGCGGTTTAACCAAGTTATAAAGTCTATATAAATAGAAATAATTTCTTATTTAGAAACTAAAACAAGAATTCGTTTAATTCTGAAAATTATCTTATTTTAGAAGCATATCTCATACTGCAATTATATACATGCATTATAAATAACACTCATTTCACGTGGCAATCAGTTTGATTACGGATTAAATGCAGATCACGACTGTAGTAGAATGGCAAAATATAGGCCCAGAGGCTCACTGAAATTTAAATAAATTATCTACAGCAATTTGAAAACAGTACTTTTTAAATTCTGATTGAAAAAGAGTTTTGACTTTAGAAACTTGAACTTTGACTTTAGACTGAAATGTCACTAAGTTATTAAAAGCTTATTCTTTAACTACAATACCAATGAAGATGCTTAAGTGTATCCAGGACTAAATTTTTCTCAGCAAAATATTTACTTCTGTTCCTTTTTTTTTAAGCTAACTTGAAGAAATTACAAGAAAATGCAAACAAAGTACATCTGAAAAGAATTCTGGAAAAAATATTTGTAAAAAAATCGAGAGATTCATGAAGTGTAACTAAGCAAATTAAACAAAATTTCATTAAGTTGTAAGGTATTTTATAGTTCCTTAACTAGTGTTACCTTGATATAATTGAAAGCACATGCAACGGTCCTGTGTTCGACTCCAAACAAGAGCAGTGACTATTTTTGTGCCTACCACTTCAAAGAAAGGCTAATGACTCGAAACATGGCATCCAAAATGAAAGGTGACGGATGATAATTCATCACCATCATAATTTAGCGTCCCCTTCTCCAGTCGTTCTTTAGCGCGTTCGCCGCTCAATAAGATTCGTTTGAGTTTCTCGTGCAGATCCAAATCCGAAATTCGTTTCCTTAGAGGGGACGACTAATATCCAGGCAATACATACCAACGAAATCGCATAAGTGTGGTATAAAACTAATTAAACTCTGCTCTCGCGAAGGGTACGCAAGGTCTGCGTTCTGAACGAGATATCAGCGGAAAAAAGCAAGTTTTCATAGCCGAAGACTTATGCATTAAACTCGCAGATAAATTACTAAATGGAGGACAAACTTTGTTGTAGACAACTTTTACACAAGCTATGACATAACAGTCTATTTTTTAATTTTAAGACGCATACCCTTGGAACTGTACGGCACAACAAAAATGTGTGCCAAATGCCAAAATGTCGTGCCCAATGAAGAGAGGTAGAGAAGATGACAACGGTGTTATGGTGCTGAAATGGAGACATGTTCGTGATGTTAGAATATTATCAACAAAACACGCCCGCATTATGTCTTCGAGCTCGGATTCTATTCATGTGGTCATCATGCGAAACAGAAACCTTTAGCGATAATGGCATGTAATGATGGAAAAGCTGGCATCGACAAGAGTGGCCAAATGGTGTCACATGCGAAGAGAATACGAAGTAGCATCAAATGATATCGGAAATAAGTATTTACTACTATTACATTTTACGGAAATAAAACATTTACTCTAAGGAAAAACTGCAGTAAATGCTGACGTCATGTAGCAGAAAGCCTCAAATAAAAGAAAACCGAGATAAGAAAATTTTGTGAACTTCTCGTTACTGAATGACTGTCCTCTAAAGATACTTTGCCCGACAGTAATAGAAACAAAACGAAGAAAATGTCTCATCGTTTAGAGATTCGTAAGAATCAGCAGGACAAGCCTATAAGAAGAATGTGCGCCGTATATTATCAGAAGAAGAGGCAAACTTCCGAACGCCAGCAAGTGAGGAAAAATGTAAAACATTCTACTATACATGAATTTCAGGTTATTGAAATTATCCTAAATCGCCTCAAATGTGTTTAGACTGTTTTAACAAATAATATGAGCCGTAGCATAGTGTAATACTTTATCCTAAATATAAATTAATACAAATTATAGTATAATGTAGAAAATTTTAATATTTTACGTTGTATATTTATACTTCAGTGTTCATTGCATTAAATTCCTTTTAAAACACTAGCTTAAAATCCTATTTAATTTAAACAAAAAGAGTATCACCCATATTCGTTCAAATAACAAATACACTTAAACAAATTTGAAATTTAAATAAACAAATAAATAAACAAAGTTAGAGAAGTCTTATATATGTAGAATTAGAATTATTTATATATTAAATGAAAAACTAAACCATTACAAGAAAAACCAAAAACGAACACAAAGTGGAATCCAAATAACTCCGGTATAACGTCGTCAAGAGGAGGATGCATCGAAATCAATCACAATTCCTTTTCAATGAGAAAATTCTTGCTTTTCTGTATGTAGAATTAGCTGATGAACAATTCCAATATACACTGGTTATCATAAACTAAGTAAAAATCACAAAAATAGCGATAATTCCCTCAAAAATAAGCCAAACCGTGAATTTGAATATGTTGCCAAGTAAGGGTAGCTGAGTAAAACTGCAATATGCAAACTAGTGGAGTCCATGTTTGAGAGCAAGCCCACATATTTCACTGTGATAGTGACATCAGAAATCTGAGATAGCCAATTCGTAACAATGACCTCCAGGAATCATTTGCTTGCGGAACTACGATGAAGAGCCATTGGGAGACTAGAGGCGGGACAAAGTCAAGAAGAAGTGGCCAGATGGCTAAATGTGAGTCTTTCTGTGGTTCAGACTTTGGTGGTAATTTCAAACCACATGTTCGGCATCTAGGAAGTTCAGCCAAGGACGGCCAACTGCTACGACGAGCGCCGATGACCGATATTTCACATTATGCGCACGCAGGAATAGAACCACTACTCCGACTTTTCTTAGATCCTCCCCTGCTGCAGCCATCGGAAGGTTGGTTGCGACGTCAACTGTGCTTAGAAGGCTTCACGAAGGTGGTCTGTATGCGAGGCGACCAGCCATTTGCGTGCCGCTCACGTCACGCCATAGGAGGGACCATTTGCAGTGGGCACGACAACATGTCCACTGGACGCCTGATCAATGGAGGGCTGCTCCCTTTATGGATGAGTCCAGGTTTAGTCTAGAAGATGGTAGTAGGCGTTAATTGATATGGAGAGAACCTGGAACCCGTTATCATCCGTTAAACATCCGTGAAAGAGATGCATACAGAAGAGGCAGTGCCTGCGTTTGGCATGGCATCTCTTTGGGTGGAGACACAAACCTCCATGTCTTTCCGAGGGGAACCGTGAATGCTCAAGTTTGTAGAGATGACATCCTTGATGCTTATGTGACTCCATATGCCTGGACAATATGTGATGCTGTCCTGTTACAGGACGACAACGCAAGAACACACAGGCTTCGCATCGTAGATGATTATCTTCAACAGGAAACAATTATATGCATGGAGTGGCCAGCTCGATCTCTGGATTTCAATCCTGTCGAGCATGTTTGGGATGCTTCAGGGAGATGTCTAACTGCTCTCAATCCGCCCCCTCAGACCCTTGCCGAGCTTGCAACTGCTTTGCAAGAGCAATAGCTCTGGCTTTCTATGGAACTGATAGACCGCATAACTGAAAGCATCACACATCGCTGTATGTGCTGTATTGCTTCTAGAGGCGCTCATATTCCCTATTGAAGGTACTTTTCCTTTAGCAAACTCACACCTTCGATTTGCTCATTTTATACATGTGCTAATTTCTATAATACCATAATTGTTTGCTAATTTCTTTTTATGTTATTTGATACCTTACTGTGTGTTGTATATTGTGGGTAAGTTTCATAAAATTCTACATGTAACTTTTTCAGTAATCGTGATTCTTGTGATTTTTTCTTAATTTATGATAACCATTGTAGTTCATTTCTCCCCCCTCTTTTCAGTGAGTACATAAAATAATAATTCCCGAATTATTACTCTGCACTAATCACTTTAACATTAAAATGATAAAAGACATAAATGAAAAAGAATGCCTTGTATTGGATAAAAGTAGGCATTGTTTCATGCATGTGGAAGTTTAATTTATGAAAAGGATGATTTTATTATGCTTATTTAATCATCGCAAGGCAAAGATATTTTTCTATATTTCTTATGATCTTAAACTGTATATAATATATAAATAAATTAATGTCTAAATTGAGATTAAAAAGTGCATTAAAAAGAAAAGAAGCTACGAAGGACAGAAAGAAAGACAGAAAAGTCAGAAAGAAAGAAGCTACTTTAATACTCATATATTCAATATAATACAAATAATTTGCTAATAATTGTAGTATCAATATAAGCTAGTGATGTAAAAGTGGAGATAGGAGGTAATAGACTAAAAAGCTAAAGAATAATAAGATAGAGATCGAAAAAACTCCCATCTCGCCCCACACCCATCTGCCGCGTGAGGCTGAGATTAGGAAAGCAGTGGGAAAAAAGAAAACATCTGGGGACGACAAGAGGGAAGGAAGACTGAACGAAGCGTGATTTTGGACGAAGGGAATATATAACCAAATTCCTTAGATAGTCTGATGGTTTTTTTACCATTCTCATTAGTATCGCTATACTGTTTTACCTTTTTTTGTTGGTGTACTGGAAAAACAATAGTTTTTTTTTCTATCATCTATTTAAGTATTATCATACTGTTTACTCACGGCTTAAATTTAGGCAGATTTTTTTTTTAGTTTTTTATGAAACTGTAATTTTAATAGCAGTCCCAAATAAGAGGAGATGTGGTATTTTATTTTACTATGTAACTATTCGTCATTAATATTACTTTATTAAAATTTTAGTTAGGGGTTTATATTCCATTAAATTTAAATTGTAATTATCATTACTTCAATCATTAATTATTTTATTATTTTATAGTTATTTTCTTTATTTATTTATATATTTATCTTTTCTGACGGCCTTCCGTAGGGCTCCGGCACTTCTAATTTTAGAAATTCAGCCCTTCACACAGCGAAATGATAGCAGGAAAGAACTCAAGGAGAAGGAGCTTATTTAGTAATTTCTTCTTAACAATCCTCGAAATAAATCCTAAACTTCCTCAAATAACTCTTATGGTGAATTCTAACTGCTGTTTCAGCTAACTAGCTAAGTCTTACAGCTGATTCACAGTTGAACTCCCAAGCTATCCGACTCGTACTTACACCGTATGGGCTATGGAAAGTTCTGGAAAAATCGGTCGTAGGGCTTCAAAATACATGTTTTCGTGAATCTTATAAAAACTCGCCGAGTTATCGACAAATCACCAAATATGCGACAGCTTTTCGGCAAGGCCCCTTAGAAACGAAATTGGTTATACCCCGCCCTCTAACAAAGCTTATTTTTTACAATTCCAAAGCCGTATCTCTCAGAATTAAATGGTCTATACTACTATGAAGGGAAAAAAAACATTTAAATACAAGGCATATGGCAAAAAACTAGATTAAATATCAAAATAAACACCAGAATTACAATTCTAAAAGCAATAAATAAATAAAAACAAATACGTGAAATAATACAAAATATTCCAAAAAAGCGGAAAATGAAAAATACAGTTAAAAGATTTAAATATTTACAAATATTTATGACAATAACTATGCTAAATGAAAGTGCTTTCAATCCACGTTAACGTAAAGTACTTCCACTAACCGTCAGAAAATATTTTTGCTATTTAAGCAAGACTTTGAATTTTAATAAAGTTCAATGAATGGTATTTTTTGAAAAGATAAGGAAACGGATAATGAAAAGTGCAATATTCGAGAAAAAGAGTCTAATGAATATTCAGACCAAAAATACTAGCAAAGAATGGAATATAAAGAATCATTGTCTTATTTTGTTCCAGAATAAATTTAGATAATACACACAAGAGAGGTAACCACGTCAAAATTCTAAAAAAGTCATTGTACAGCAAAGCAGTCAAAATTTGCTGCACCTTTGTTATGTGCAAAAAGTAGCTAGGGGGGGGGGAAAGAAACTTTTTTCAAAGGAGATTTATTATGCATGCTCTAAACTTTTTCTACGTAATTTTTTTACTAAGTATCTCTTTGAAATAGACGCAAGTTTTTCTTTAAATTAAATGATAGCCGTAAAATATATTTTTTCTTTGTTTACCTCTGGTTATTCTGGTTATTTCTTTTTCTTTTTTTATAAATTTAATGTTTAATATCTTTTTAGTTCACTGTCTACTTTGAAGGAAAAAAATTAGCCTTTTTGTTTGCAGCAACTGGACATGCATTAGGGACTATTTACGTTACAAACATCTGCTTTTAATGTTTTATGCTGTGCCATCCCAATGTTTGTTAAATGCACAACCTACGTTGCCTCAAGTTAAGTACACCAAATGTTTATCAAAACAAGAAAGAATGCAAATGTTTTGCACAAATATACCGTTGCAAATTTTTGTAAATATTTGTATTTATTTGTTTATAATTTGTTTTTTAACGTAGGATTACGTTGTTACATAATAGTTTGATGGGGAAGCAAAGACGCTGTTTCAGTTGTGCGCAAATGCTTGTATCTTCGAAACTACAAATGTTATACATCATTAGATAGAGCCGTCCGGCCAGTGCAGTGTTTAGTGACCCTCACTGCCATAGCGATGGATCCAGGTTCGAATCTCGGAGAAAGAATGGTTGTAACTGTCCGTCTCTTCATAGGTGCTTCCATAACGAAATGGCCACAGCTTCCAGCCCTTATAGTGGAGCATGGCTAGTGGCTATTAAATAAAACGCCCATCATTAAGAAAAGAAGAAGAACCATCATTAGATACATGAAAGAGCACGTTAGAAAACACAATTTTTTTTAAATTGGACAAAGTGTATACATATAATAGGGGGTTAAAATAGCGAACATTTTTGTGAAGCTGAGTAAGCATGCCTGAATCGTGTGAGTGGCAAGATCGTATGGTAGACAGTTTATTTGGGTGCATTTGCTCTACTTTATTTCACTAAGCTAGCGATGTTGCGATTTATAGGAATTTGACGAGCATATCAGAGTGTGTGTCAACAGAATTTACTGTTAAGCAGCGTAATAAAGTACGAGATTGAAAAGCAGGCGATATTTGTAGGATCGATGTAATTATTAATAGACAATTAAGATTTATTCTAGCATCCGTACATGAATTCATCCAAATGTTAATTGAGGAGATTTGTAGATGTTCTCGTTTCGCGCACTGATAAAATATTCTGAGTTCACTGTCTTGATCACTGAAGAGTTTACTGTAGATACAGATATCGCTATTATTATCATGGTAGATTTCAATGTAGACGTCTATCGAAATGAAAAGGAATCTAATTTTATGAAAAAAACTTAAATTTCATTATGGTGCCAGGTAACTCTGCAAGCACACGCTTATGGATTTAATATTTAATAAGAACATAACTGCAGACATATTAATTTCTGTTTCTTATTTCTCATATCATCGACCAATTTTGCATAGGATCATTTTAAATGAATAAATGAAATGAATAGAAAGTAAAATAAAAAGAAATAATGTGTCTGTAAAATCATTTGTTTGTTTTATTTTGTTACAACATCCTTATACCTCCGTGAGTGATCTTATATACTACTGGCTCTTTAAATTAAAAAAGAAAGCCCACCATCAATTTTTTATGAATTTTAGTACTGTCATGCATTGTTTCTACTCATTCATATATCTATTTTTGCATTCTGAATAATAAAGTTACGTTTATATATCGTGCACTTCATTTAATTTTTAATTTGGATCGCTTATTACGTTTGCATGTATTTATTTCATGTATTAGGTTTTAGATGTTTTGAGTTATTTAGCATTGGTCTTCTATAAAAAGCACAAAGACATGGGCAGGAACTCTCCTGTAAGCCCTGCTGTATTGTTCAAGACTTAACGGGGATTTTCGTGCGATGCTCAGTAGACCTTCGAAATCCCTCTTCGATCCAGTTCTAAGCTAAATTAGGTTATTTGACTATGGTAAAGCTAAGAGTGCTATCTGCCGAAGAGATGGGATATCTTAGTGGAGGGATTTCTAAGGGAAACTAGCTCGTATCCACGTAGCATGTGGAGAAAAACCGCGAATAGCCATGTAGTCAAACCATTCACCTCGGTTCTAACTTAAATAGCGGCGAACAACGTAAACACCGGTGATTTTGTAAAACGTTGCGGCTGTGCTAGCTCTCGCATGTTTTTCAAGTGTTCTTAAAAAAATTTAGAACTGCGTTCTCTCTCATGCAGTTCGGGAAAGGACATTATAAACACAATTGAGTACTTTTCTGTTATCGAGACTAGATTTAGAAATATGCATGTATAATTGTACGTATAATATATACATATTTTTCATGTTTGCCTGTGCATATGCACACAGACATACATGCATATATACGAAATAATAAAAACAAACATAGAAGTAGCGACCAGCAGGAAATTTGATGGCGTAAAAGTGTTAATACATAATGAATAGGAAATTGGAGACAAAGGCAGATTAAATCTTCATTTTTTATTTCAGCTTGTTGTGGCCATAATCAAGTTGGCACATTAACTGTGCCTATACCGAAAAGCTTACATTTTAGATTAATTTCCAGTACGATGGAAGGAGCGGACATCAGTGCAGCTACGCCAAAGCGTTGAAAGCAAGTGCGTTAAGTTCAGGGTGAAATCTTAATTCAGACCGAGTTAGTTTTGGTTCTCAATGCATTTTGATTGAATTATTAATACTTTTGTAAAATTATTATTGGCTACTTGAGTTTGAGTTCTATTTACATCATCAGAATTAGGTAAGAGTCATATGACATGGATTAATCTAGAAATGACGCAATGCGGAGAGAGGTTACTATTTTTAGAATTGAGAAGGGAAATTTACGTTGCTAATTTAATTTTTTACATATTCTTTATTTTTCTTTTATATATATACATTTCTGAATCCTGTCACGAAAACAGCAAGGTACCCAAAATTTGTAATCACACGTTTTATATCAGACTAACAATACCATAGTCTTCCACCACTTCGGTACATCATGAGAAGGTTTTACCACCCTATCGCTTAGGCCGCTAAGGTAGATTTATTACTTATTCGAGAAAAGCGTTTCCAAATCTTTTGCGTGTTGATTGTTTGGTACACAGACAACAACTTGTAGCAAAACGCTTAAGTGCAAGTTTCATTCATCATTAAATACAATAATTAATGCTGTAAAAAATCACTGCCAAACATGACAGAATGTTTCGACAGTTATGTGGAGACAGAAATAAGGATTTGTTTAGGTTACTTTTACATACAGCTCAATGGCTATCAAAGGATATATGTGTTGTCATGAGGCACGATTTAGTGGTAGCGTGCAACCTAATAATAAACGAGACTCTTTCTGAGCATCAAAAAGAGAGTCACATGTGCCCAATAATTGCTGGCCTGCATTAAAATCTAGTACACTGCCTCAATAACACTAGAAAGAAAAATACATAAAACATTCACTTATTCACTACTTTGGT
Organism: Stegodyphus mimosarum; assembly: GCA_000611955.2. Taxonomy (NCBI): domain Eukaryota; kingdom Metazoa; phylum Arthropoda; class Arachnida; order Araneae; family Eresidae; genus Stegodyphus; species Stegodyphus mimosarum. Next base: position 4,707 of record KK115804.1, on the reverse strand, counting down.
GCAATGCTGTTTAAAACCTACACACATTTATTTTACCAAATTCGTTTATTTAATTACTCATGAATAAATTTAGTCATCTTCTTGTTTAATACACATATAAGAATATTATTATTACATCAGCTGCTTGCGCAAACACCACGTGCATGAAAATGGATCCGAAGTTAATCCGAACTTAATCGTACTACTTAATCTTACTACTTTTCTACCTTCTACTCTTAAAAATATACTTTTCTACTTTTTAATGTGATTGATTTAAATAAACATGTATTAAAATTATTAGATATCTGATTAGAAATATTCAATATTTTTACGAAATTACGTTGTATAAGCTGGGCCTTATTAAAAATCATTATATACTATTTTTATGACACTCTTTTAAGCAGATAGTTCTTAAAGAAAGAATATAGCGAAAAGAATTATGTATGACAACCTCTAACACTCTATCTGGAATTCTAAACATATGCTGTTTCCAAGTACTTTGTGATTGTGCTGTTGAACAGGCGTACGTGCGAAGTTAAAAAGACATAAATATAATAAAGCTAAAAAGACAAAGAAGGAGGATTAGCAGGAATTAGTGCAGGAGCATACTGGTAGACTGCAAGCTCAGAGAGAGCGTAAAAAACCTACACAAAGTGTTTTTGGCGACTGTTAGAGTCTGAAAACATTCAGATTTCTATTTAATAAGTTTTCTCATGATTTTAGTTCATGATTATTTTAAATATATACAAAGTATAAATCAATGAAAATATTAGCTAAGTATACAGTATATCTCGGTATACTGTTTCATATCCATGAACGTGCACCATACTATAGGTATACCAAGAGAACTTTTCCAATAAGAATTGAAGGAAAATAATGAATTCTTTATTATGGAAAAAAACTTATTTTTATCTTTATGATACCATTTGACATTAAAATTCAGATATGGTGAGTGAAATAAATATTGTACATAAATGTTTTTCTGCGATTCAAATCAAAAGCAGTTTTTCAACGCAGTTTGGTGTCTCTTATCATTGCTTGGTAACCAATTTCACCCCATTCACTACGTTAGCCGATTTAATAGCGTCTTTATTGCTAACGTTCATATAAACCAATATATTCGGCATAAGGTGTGTAATTGCTAACTCCCGGATACACATGCTATCATCATACTTTTCAAAATAATTTTTTAACTTCTATGGAAATACTAAAAATTTTGTTTTATCTCTTTACTTTTCTCATTAGCTTTTCTTAACACCCACTGTACGGAATTTACAAAACAATACACGTGCAAAAACACAAAATCCCTTAAAAATTCAGAATTCTAGCTCGAAATCTCGAAAGAAGTAAACATATAGTGCGCTCAGTCGCGACTCATCCAACACGAGTCATATTCCAAATAAGTGTCATATACAAAAGAAAAAGTTTTAAGTTCGTAGAGGATGTACTTCAAAGCGGATGTACACCGAAGTACCTCTGTATAATGTTTATTAAACCTCCATTAAAAAATTACTTTGCAGTCTCGATGAATTAAGTTACTGTGGAAACGGTGGACGATAAGTAAATTTTTCTAACTACAAAATGAGCGGTAAGTCTAATATTTTTGACTAATGCTGATGTGAGGTAATTTCTCTCTACTAAGCGCGTGTCTTCATGATGCTATTGGAAAGCACGTCCTGTTAGTAATCAGAAGTTTTGGATTTCGAATCCCAGCAAGGCCATTGTACATTTTTAAGCGCGTCAGGTTAGTAATCAGAAGGTCTACAATCCGAATCCTCGCAAGAACATTGTACATATTTTATGTCTGCTGTTCCGAAACAAAAAGCCTAAAATCCACCACAAAAATTCTCGATTAAGGTGATTGGTAAGGCTGATTTACCTTAGGGATTCTTAGCCTTTGGTGATTTACTTTGGTGATTACTTTGATGATTACTTTGGTGATTACTTTGGCGATTACGTTGATGATTACTTTGGTGATTTACTAGAGCGATTCTTTACCTTTGGTGATAACTTTGACAACTGCTCCGACGATTATTTTGGTGATTCCTTACCTCTAGTGATTACTTTGGGGATTTACTTCGGATATTACTTTGCTGATTTACGTTGGTGATGCTTTGCCTTTAGTGATTACTTCGATTATTACTTTCGGTATTTACTTTCAGGATTCTTTACATTGGGTGATTACTTTGATGATACTTCAGCTTTGTTGATCACTTTGATGATTTACTTTGATGATGCTTAACCTAAAAAAAATTTAGTAAATGATTAAAGCATTTAATCATTAAGTCTGATGCTTTATTAAATATGAAATAATTATATAGATTGACGATATTTATCAGTTTCACTGTTCTCTATTTCCCAAATGTTTTTCATTGTTTTGTCCAAATCATTTTCTATAACTAACCCGCAATGCAATTTTCTAACAATTTCAGTGATAACTCTGCGGCTTACTACATATCCGAACAATATATATTTTTTAAAATTAATTGCGATTCTTCTGAGTGCAAGTTTTCCATTCTTAGCAGCTCATAAAAAAACTTCTGCCCCTAAAAGCATATCAATATCACCTGAGACGTAAGGCTGGAATAATGTTGTCTGTGCTTGGGTTTGTTGAGAAGATGGAATGAAATTGGTGAACAAGGTTTTCAGTGGGAGTGTCGTGAATGTTGTCAGTGCGAAACTGAGATTCCAGATGCTGAGCTAAGAGTTTTGCTTTCTCAATTTCAGTGTAATGGATTCGTTGAGGGTCTTTAAGGGACGGAACGCTAATGTGACATTTCGTATACCTCTTTTTAGAACTTGGAGGTACTGGTCCAGCTTTGTTGTGCTTGTGTATTTAATAGGGACTTGACGGTATTGCATAAGTGGTTGAACCTGTGTTTATCTTCACGGTTACGGGACCTTTGCCTCCTGGTTTCATTACGTCGTTTAATGAGCTGTTTTAATTCATGACTTCTGTGCAGTCGTTCCTATGGAACTTCTTTTTGTGCATCCAAATGAGCTCTGATGACATTAGGAGTGAAAGTCTGAAATAAACTTTCAATGTCATCCCTCGTTCGTACTGTGGGTAATGTGTACTGCATGTTGTTTAGAGTTTTGGCGAACTTGCGCCAGTCAAATCAATGGGTATAACTGCTGATGTTCAGAATCATGCTGACGGATTGTGATCAGAAGAGAGTTCATCCAGCACAAAAATATCCAGCGGTACGCTGGTGTTCCTGAGCAGGAAGAAATCAATGATTCCCGTAGAACGAGCAGTATACTATGTTGAGGTTTTTGGAGCTGCTATGCGTAAGTTCGCCGAGTTGGCAAAGTTGAATATTACGCGTCCTTGAATAGTAGCAGTTCCATACGCGGTGTCTAGCGTTAAGATCTCCACCAATAATAACATGTGTGCCAAGTGTGAGTAGAACCTGTAAGTCCATGCTGAATAACTATGGCTTACGTGCTGTTGGAATGAATGTGGAGAAAAAAATGTATGTTGCGGAAGTGTTTGTTGTGAGTGAAGTACCTGAAGCCTTAATGGCTGAAAGCTGTGGGATTGGAACAGGGTGGTGAGGGATGCAGCGTTTAATCAGTATGCAGTACACCCTCCTCTGGGGTTCATGACAGTCGGTGGTCTCTTATAACGATGCACAGCATAGTTTTGCACATAAAGAGGAGTAGGGGAGCCAAGTCTGTGTTTCTGTAGGAAAAAAATGTCAAGGTCGTACTTATTTACACAGTCCCGGAGTTCATGAATCTTCCTAGACAGTCCATTCGCATTCCATGTAAAAATGTGTAAACAAGTATTTGCACTATTAACCATTATTCACATTATGAATAGAACCAAAAACATCTTCGCATATATTAAATACTATAAATAATTTATCAATAGCGTTATTGGCAGCTTATAATTCAGGCAATCTGTCAGCGATCTTTCTAAAAACGTTACCAAATGATAGTCGTTTAAACACGTTACTTATTTCCTTTAAAGGTTTCATGATGTCATGAAACCACCAAGTCCGAATTCATTTTGAGATTTGTTACAAACAGTGCTACTTTTAACATTTCTACTTTTCTGAATTTCAGCTCTATCAGATTTTAAATTTTTAGTAACCGAAGGATATGTTATGCCATTTACTACATTGGAACTGCCTTTGACATTAATAGTGACAGCAGTCTCTTAGTTTATGGTCTGTTTAGGCTTGGGTATGATATTTTTATTATTGACAGGGCTAGAATTATTTTTAGCAACATTGTTATTTACAGGAAACTTAGGGCAACCCCTGTAATTGGCGGTATGGCCAACCTGAAAACAGTTGCAACACTTAAGAGTATCCAAACGCTTAGCAGAACAGTCTTCTGTCTTGCGGGGCCCGGCGCACTTGGGCTTCAGTTTACATATGTCAGAAGAATGATGGAAGTGTTGGCAGTTGTGACACTGCACAGCACTTCCGTTAGACTGATAGACAACAATTTTTACATAAAAGTCCATAAATTTAACAATATCATATATCTGCTGAACTCCAGGGGCATTACTTAGCTGCACCTGGAACAGGGACATGGGCGCTCTGGTTTTAACTCTATGCATCTGCGCTACTCTTCTGACTTTGTACCCTAGGATCTTTAATTCTTCACTTATCTCCTCGGTGGGGCTGTCAATAGGTAAGCCTCTTATCACCACTTTAATTGGTTTATCGTGCTTAGTTAGTATTACATAATGGTCAATTTTCTTTTCATCCAAAT
>KK115803.1:259885-298804 GCA_000611955.2 Stegodyphus mimosarum | reverse complement strand
GCGCCCGCTTGTTCACCGGGACGTCCGCTTGTTTCCCTTTTGCATCCAATATACTTCACATGCAGGAAATCACGAAAACACCCACGCCGTTCCGAAGAAGATGAGGTTACAAACACACAAACAAACAAACACACAGACGCGCACGGATTTTAATATAGTAGATAACAATTATGTGGTACATTAAAAGTAAAAAACTTACATTCGTTTCCAAATCTTTCCATAATCTTTTTATGCTCTTCTCTCCAAATCTGTTTTCGTAAACAGACGTCAAAGACGAGAAAAACGTCAGAAAATTGCAGAAACTCAGTAACACGCAAACCTTGCATCGGCTATCTAACAAGCGAATCTCCTTGTTGTTCCCATTAGACATTTTACAGTCTGTATTCATCTAGAAATTTCAGCAAAAGTATTTTCTTTGCTGGCAAATTCCATACTCTATATTTTAAGATTAAGGCAAAAAATATCTCGGTTTGTATGTAAAAACATTCGGAACTTTGAGCAGAACAAAAAAACGCATACTAAAATGAAGATATTACTTGACTGAAGGGCTTCAGAGAATGGATGCCAGAGTTTTGGCACATTCTGAAAATTTGGAGACTTGTTCTAATGCGTTTGCGGTAACATGTAAATACTCAGTTTCTTACAGCTGGTCCTTCTTGAATCATTATGCTTCATGACATCCCCTTCAACGCTGTTGCGAACTGAAAATACAAATAACCAACACAAAAGAAGATCAGTATCCGTAAAATATATAGGATTAGACTTTAGAAATTTGATGAGACTTAAGAATAGAAGGTAAAGCAACTGCGCAACATCTGTAATATTCGTTTGCTATGTGTTGCACCACAAGAACACATGGAGGATCCAGTGAATTCTTTGCATTTTGCCCCTTCTAAAGGCAGTTGGAAAAATACAGAAAGAACTCCGTTTGGCCTGGTGACAAGTTATTATCCATATGTTTAATCTGAATACTAAAAACCGAAACTGAAGGGGTCCAGAAAAGAGAAATTCAAGTGGGTATTAACCGGAAATCCAGCATGCTACCTTACCTTTAGAACGCTAGATCAGCAAGCTTGTAAGGTTTTAGTTAAACTAACCAAGTTTTATTTTAATTTAAATCGTTCTATCTCCTCTCTGTTTCAACTTCCCGTCAGAAGAAGCGCGCGTTTTCAGCTTATGCTAATTTTGAAGTACAGCCAAGTACTATTTAAGCCAGAGGTAGAAACCTCTTAGGGTGAGAGAGCTTAGTCTCAGATCACGGTCACTCTGCTCAACGTTCGCCTAACCAGCTAACAGTTAAAATTTGTAAGCCATAGTGATTACTACGTGATTGCATTGTGAAACAATTTGAAGTGCGCTAGTATTAGTATATCTTGCTACGCACCCTTTCAGGTAGAGGCCAACTTCCGCGATTTGCTCTGCGAAGCAAAGTTTAATTTAATTCCTGTTTAGGTATTTATTTAAATTTATTTGGTTGTTAAGTTCGACCCAAGTGCGGTCTTTTACTTTCTGTATCTCTCCCGAGTTGGGAAGTGTGTAAATAATAGTGATTTAATAAAAGAGGATTTCAAATCTCTTTCAAGTGCAGTTATTCTCCAACTCAGCATCTACATCAGAACAAAGCTTACATTTCATCAGCTCACTGTTCCAGTTCAGGACTTGAGAAGAAACACCCTGGTAAATATTTCACAATGTCTGCAAAGAGCATGCACAGAGCACTCAGTCCTGACAAGCTGAGTAATAAATATATAAAATAATTATTAAATCCTTACATTACCTCCATCTTCAGACGACTGGAAACAGTCTGTATTAATTCTAGTTAACCGATCGGAATTTCTCACTATTTCCATCCTCCATCTCAGTTTAAAAGTCTAAACTAAAGAGCCTTAGGATACTGGTAGAGCAATAAAAATGGAAATAAAACTGTAGTTTTTATCTGGCACTGTTGCAAGGGACGTCAAAATAGCTGGTATGACGCATTATTCGTTATATCGCAATATTACGTGGAAGGCATGCTTTTAATCCTTTATGATGCTAGGCTTTAAGTTTCAGTTTAAATCAATTCGCTCTAGTAAACCTGAAATATACCTCCGAAATCGATTAAACAGGAATTATATCTCCTATCATGAAAGATTCAGTCCCACCTGAAAAATTTTGAAGTAAAGCTGACGACAAGGAACTGTGATAAAGCAAAACAAAACTTCATTTGGTTTAGCGTAGTTTTAAATTTTTTTATTAGGTACCTTCACAAATTAAGAAGTAATCTTTGCACTGAAAAATAAGGTTAGGTTAGGTTAGGTTATACAAGTATGGCAAAGCACACGAGGGCTATCTGCCTAAGGGGAGGGATGCCTTCGTGGAGGACTTTCTAAGGGAAACTGGCTCGTATACACGTTACACATGGGGAAAGCCACGAAAACGCCCATGCAGCCAGCCCGTTCGCGGGGTTCGAACCTCGGACCGAACTACCAGTGTTCAGCGACTTTACCGCTCGGCCGCTGGTGGGCCTGAAAGAAAAAAAAAATAAGAATTTGTTTGTAAGTGTATAAGTCAACAAATGGTACAGACAAACTTATGGCACGAGAACATATTAAGTGACATCCATTAAACAATTTATGGGCACATCACAATTTTTGACGGATAAGTCTCTCTTATTACGTTTTCAATTTCTTAATTTCCTGTTATTTATTAGTTAATAAAAATTTATAAAACTCTCATTTTGCATTGTCGGCTCAACAATTAAATTACCATCGAAACGCAGAATACGAAAAACTATATGCAAAACAGTTCTCTTTTTAATTATGCTAGAAGTTATATGGTACCTGTAACATCGTCTGCATTCGCTTAAATCAGTTAGTTCAGCAAGTTATTTCTTGGAATGTTACTTAAGCTTATTTTACAGTAGGATGTTAGCTTAGCTCAGTGAGATAAAGATCTGATTTGCAGTTACCGCCCTATTCACCCAGTATATCCAGAAATATGCAGGTATTTTTGGCATTACAAATGCATTATATATTTTTTTCCGCTGTAGTAGACGTCTGATAGTCCAGCCACCAGATGCTTAGCACAATGAATATTGGTACCTTCATTTTCTCCGCCGTTCGTATAGTAAGATGGCGATACTAGCATTTTATTCGGCACTATTCGGAAGTGTTTGACTGTTTGTTCACGTTTTTTCGCTATTTACTGTTAGTTCTTTGTACATAATTTTATGTATCATTTGCTTTCTGTTATTTATTTTCTTTCAGTTAGTTTGTTAGATGACTCGATGAGAATGTTGATAAGGTAATAAAATTCAAACATGTCACTTTAATAGTTCAGCGGGAACTAGATAACATTAATTCTAATCTATGAGGCAAAATTTCAGTGCAATTCAAATCTTTAAATGTAATTTAGAATTTTGTGTCAACCTCCCAATTTCAGTTCAATACTAAAGATACAACTTCCACGGTTGGTTTTCTTTGGAAATGTGAAACAAAGCAACGTTACAAGAAACTTAACATCTTAATGTTCTAGTCAAACGCCGTGAAGTAAAACTCAAGAATTTAGAAACTATATAGAAAACTGAAAATATTAGTTATCCCATACCTGCCAACTTTTACGAATTTTTCGTAATTTTTACGAAAATGCGTTTGTTTTTACGATTTTACGATCGTAATCCATTTTTTTACGATTTTTTTCCTTTTTCAAGTGTTTTTTTTTGTTTTTACGATTTTACGATCGTAATCCATTTTTTTACGATTTTTTTCCTTTTTCAAGTGTTTTTAGTGATTTTTGTCGAAATTTTAGAATTTTTCGCCAATTCAGGGATTTTCGCCAATTGCATCGTGTTTTACCGCCAACTACCGACTACTTCGAATCCAGTAACCTGCGGCTTCTCCCAACTCGCCGCTTAACCAGCCAATCCAATGCGCTGAACTTGTTTCGCCCACTCTTTTCTTTGTGGGCGCCAGATTATTTTTTTCGCGTTCGCTTCAGCAGCAAGGGAATTACTCAGCTCGAACTCAGCGAGCGTGGATTGTCGTATTCTGTTTTTTTTGTTTGCACGTGCTACGAATTTTCTTAATACGTCGTTTTTTCGAAATGAGTTCAAAAAAACCGTATTCTCAATGTTTTCGGCCTGCCTACAAAGCCGAATTTCCAACAATTAAAGAATCCTTCAAAGGAAATAACTATGCATTTTGCAACGTGTGCGTGTGTGATTTCATAGTAAGTCACGGTGGAAGAAGCGACATTGTGAAGCATGTTAAGTCTAAAAAGCATGAAGTTAATGCTTCGGCTTCGACAACGTCAAAGGAAGTGGATGATATTTTTTCAAATTCGGCTACGAATTCGGATGCCTATGTCATTTTGGCAGAGTGTTTGTTTACTGCATTCCTCATTTAAAACGTGCCGCTGCTAAGCGTTGCCGATCACGCCGGTCAACTTTTCAGACGGATGTTTCCCGACTCCAAGATTGCTCAGAAATATGCTTGTGTTCGCTCTGTTCACAATCTTCTATTGTGAACGAAATTGCTTGCGATGCACAAAGTAAAACGATAGCTGCACTTCAGAATTCAGCATTTTCGGTGTCAATCGATGGCAGCAACGACAGCGATTGGAAGCTTTACCCCATCGTTGTCACATATTTCTGAGATGTTTCTAATGAAATGAAAACTCATCTTTTGCATCTTCCATTGTTAAAAGGAGAGGCTACGGGGAAAATATTGCCTCCTTGGTAATTAATGAGTTGAAACAACTTAACATCCCAATATTTGATGCAGATAATGCTCATGTCATGATGGGTGACAAAAAGGGTGTAGCCTCTTTCCTCAAAAAAGAACAAAATGAATTAATTGTTAATGGATCCCCATGACACTTAATTAATTGGGCAGCAGAAAACGCTGCAGCTGCTTTACCATTAAATATTGACCAGCTTCTGATTGATGTGTTTTTCTATCTGGAAAAAAGTGTAAAAAGGAAAGAAAACCTAAAGAATTTCCAAGAACTGTGTTCTGGTGAAACGAGAAAAATTCTGTAACATGTATGCACGAGATGGTTATCCTTAGCCAGAGCGTTAGGAAGGTTTATTGAATAGTGGGATGCATTGCTAAAATATTTCCACGAAGAGACAAAAACGAAAGCACAGATCCCATCAAATTTGTAGACATATAAGATTCCGAAAACCAACTTTGCTTCTAATCAAAATGCTTTGAAAGGGAAAAGACAACACACAGAATCAAACCCCTTTAAAAAGAAAATACTTAGAAGACTCCTCAAAGGTCAACTTTGTTAAAGAAGTTGAAGGGAAGAAGAAACAGTCTTCTATTAGCCGGGAGGAAAGGATTTTCTATCTTCTTTCTTCGGATTTGAACAAAGCATATTGTAGTTTTGTATTAAGTACTATTAAGATTTTTGAAAGTGTAAATACCCTTCTACAATCAGCTTCGCCAAAATCTCCCCTGCTTATCCAAATTCTTAATGATATTTTGAAAGAACTTTATCCTAAGTTTGTAAAACCGTCCGTTGTGAAAAACAGTGTGTTGATTCGTGTTGCCTATAATAGTTTGGCAAATCAAAAGGATGACAATGATCTTATAATTGGAAATCAAACCAGGGAGCTTGTAAACTCTTTGAAAGATCATGAGAAAAAAGAATTTTTTCAATGTGTTAGAAAGTCCTTTTCCTCAGCCTGTGATTACATTGAAGGAAGTTTCCTTTGCAAAATGAAGTTCTTTTAAATGCTGAAGTGGCAAATTTGAAACAAATTGAAAATTCATCTTTTGAAAAGATTCATTTTTTTATTGATAAATTTCCATTTTTTTAGCAATTAACGAAAATGAATGCCATAATAATGTTTTAGATGAACTACAGAAACAATTTTCTGCTGCACAGTTTGAAGACTTTACCAGTTCTGGAGAAGATAGACTTGATGTCCTCGTTGGTACCTTAAAAAGAACTAATGGAACACCAAAATATAATAGGCTAGCAAGAGTTTCATGTGCTATTCTCGTAATTCCACACAGTAATGCTGAGTGCGAGAGAGTCTTCAGTGTTGTGAAGAAAAACAAAACTATGTTTCGTTCTTCAATTTCACCAAAAACTCTAGAAAACATTTTAATTTCTAAATGTTATGAGGAAACTGATTGTTACGACAGGAAATTTTCCAAAGAATTTTTGGCTAAAGCCAAAACATGCACTCTAAATTCATTGCAATAATTTTTTTGTGTAACATTAAGTTCTTGTTTTATGTTTCCTAATAAACTTTTTAGTTACTACTTAATTGAGATTTACTAATGTAAGTACAATTTTCTTTTTTCTATTTGTATAAATTGTTATTTTTTTAATATCAAAGCATGATATTAATTCTTCGTGTTCTTCTGAATTTTGGAGAAATCTTCTAAATTTGGGGGAGAAATCTTCTGAATTTTTATCTTTAGAGGTTGGCAAGTATGGTTATCCAATCAACCTTCCTTTCTGAGTTATTGGAAACAGTTGAAGGTCTTCGTTCGAAAATTTAGTATTAATTATGATTTCGAAAAAGAAATTCCTTGAATGGATTGAATGAATTTTGGGATTATTTAGATTATGGTAGAATACTCGAGTACTATCTGCCAAAGTCGAGGGATTCCTTCGTAGAGGACTAAGGGAAATCACACTTTAGGAACTCAAAACTCCTGCTGCCAGCCTTTAAACTGAATTTTAATCCGGCACGAGTTTGTTGTATTCGGCTGGTGAGAACGAATGTATTAAAAATGAGTAAACTATGGAAGAAGTCATAGAAATAATCCATGCTCTTTGTTATTAATCTAATGCTCTCCGTTAATTTTTTAATAATAATGTTAATTGGTAACGTGTAATTCAACGTATGTTGAATCTGCAGGTAACAAAAAATAATGGGGAGTGAGGAAGAAGATGATTAAAATACAAATTCATTGGTTTCGTGAAGCATTAAATCTGCCGATAGCATTAAATCTCATTAAATTGATAAGCATACATGAAATCTGCTGAAAAAGTTGAAAATATAGCATCACGAATCTACATATTCTACGGAAGCGTTCCCCTTTCCTTTTCCTAAAAAAATAAGAGAAATTTATAAATCGAACACTTTATACGAAACGTTTTATGGACTGGCAGTATTGATGTCTTCAAAGCAAACTTCAAAATATAATTAAACTTTGAATAGATTTATTTCCTAACATGTTTTACTTATTAAATATGTTTTCAGAATATATTTAATGAAATTAATTTCATTCCTCAAAGCACTCAATAATGTGAAAAAATTCTTTTTGGGAAATTATGCTTCTAACGTCCGGTAATCTGGAATATTTAAGAATCTGGGATTATTAAAGTCCCAAACGTGGTTGATTATCAAATTTTTGCCGTAAGAATACTTTCGAAGTCATGTTACTTCACATGTCTGTCTTTACAGTCACAAATCGCTTAAGCGACTTGTGCTGCGTATCTTGAAATTGAGGAAAATATATTCATGAGCATAAAAGGTTAATATATGTTAATACATGTAAATTATTACAAAAAAAATATATTTAATAAATTATTTCTGCTAGAACATGTTTGGTACTTACTGAAAGATCTCATTTTAGAAGGAGAAAAACTGTATTTAAATGCGCTTGTGTATTAACTTCTATAAATATGATAATATGGCTTGACGACAGATGCCAACACAATTTTCATTTGGGGGTCGATACTGTAATGTTTCAAAACAGCTTGAAGGGAAAAGATTCAAGTTTTAGATCAAACGTGTGATAAGAGCTGCATAAATTTCACTGCAGTTTAAGTTTTACGTGATTCCGTTTCTACTTTCACTCTTAATAGTTTATCTACAGTCTAAATATACATAGATATCAAATTTTGAACGTAAAAAGTGTAATACTTGCGTGACATTCTACATTGCTCGTAGCTTCCAAACTAATATGTATAAGAATTAATGAGAAACAAAACGAAGTTTAACCTGCAACTAAGAAAATGTTTTAAAAGTTGACCTAGTTTCTGACTAATATAAATAGATAAAAAATGATTTATAAGGGGCGAGTTTTTTCAAAAGATCGCCAGACTATCGCTGTTTATAGCAACACAGCAAAATTATCAACGTAAAAAAATTCAAAATGCAAATTTGAATTGTTAAATATCCTATGAGGTATTTTCTATTTTCTTCTTTTCTGTTTCTACTTGCCTTTGTACTAACTGGAAGCACTTCCAGCGCGTAATCAGGAGACCCGGACTTTGAATCTCGGGGAATTCATAGCACATTTCTTCAGTTTTCTGACACCGAAAATTGCTGAATGACTCTATATGTGGCACTCAAACTAAAAGGTGGTGGACGGTATTTCATCACCACCAGGATTTGGCGACTGGGTCCCCTCATCTCCGCTCGCGTTGTCCGGTCCCGATTAATTCTTTTAACTATAATATTAAAATCAAATGCTTCAAAATCTAAAACTATTAATTCTCACTGTAGGTGCACTGAGTCCCAGAACCATGTAAAAATAGATGCAATCTAACTGACAAGAATATAACAGAAAAAAATTTGATCCAAAAATGTAAATAAAAATAAAAGTAAAAAGAGAGGTTAAAGCGCTAATTCTTAAAATCTGTAACATTAGAGCAACAATAGCCGTGAAATAAAAACGTGACATCCTTATGCGGAATATTAAATTAGATCCATTTTTGCTGCATTTCATTTAAACTTATTTCCTCGTATAAGAATTTCATTTAAACTTATTTCCTCGTATTAGAGATATATTTCTTATTCAATTATTTCAGTTCTTACTTGGTGATGAGACAAAAATGCATAAAACCTCAAAAGATCTTTATTAAAACTTGAGAAATATAAAAAATATAAAACATAAATACATTTAAAACAATTTAAAGAGCAATTTTTACAATTAAAATTAGATTCTAAGCAAAAACAAACATTTCCGCCTGCGTGCAAGAAAGCAGATTTTTCGATGCACAAAACTGGTCTCATTAGCCAAAGATATACTGAAGGCGTAGAAACTGACTTTATTTGTTGTGGACGCTATGCTGAATCAATACACGGGATAATTTAATAGCTTAAATGATAATTCCATGATGGGTTAGCGCGATTTAATTCGCGAAAATAAAAGAAGACGTTATTTTGTTGTTCCGAAGCTTAGTTTCCCTAGATTGGCAACAATTCCACCATTCTGCTAAGTTTCAAATGTAAATAAATATGGCTGCTATGGTAAAAAATAGGCTTAGCCACACTTAAACAACTTTTAAATTGTTGATATTTCTACAACTATTGCATTCAGGTTAACTAAAGGCATAACATCCTCAGCCGGAAGATAAGAACAACATAATTCAATGCAAAAAATGCACAATTTACCAACACATAAGAATAAAAACACTGAGCTCATGGAGCCGAGTAACAGAGTGGGTATATGTTATATATATATATATATATATATATTCATGTACTTTCGGTGCGGCTGATTGCTACCCAAACGAGAGATGCATAACCGCATGTTATAGCAGTCCTATATAAAACATTCCAAGGTTCTGAGGCTACTCATTTTTGAGTAATGCGACATACATGCATATGTACATACATACAGACATCATGAAAAAAATTCTCTTTTGAATCCGTCTTAAATCAGTTTTATAATTCGTTTGGGGAAAAGAATCCTTTATTATGACCTTAAGTACAGATGTCACGCAAAAACGTCATTGAATTGTATTCTATAGTACTCAAAATGGATATTTTCGTTGAAATATGGTACCCGGAATTCTTCGTGATTACAATACTCCCTTTACTTCGTACAAAAAAGTCAAAATATATTTGACCTGTTTAGTACTAAAATAACTGTTACTAAGCCTAAACACGGATTAAAATTAATAAAACATGTTTGAGAAAGCTTTTGTTGTAAAATTAAATATGGTGCAGTAAAAATGTATAATTTGTAAAAGAAAAACCCATAGAATTACTTGGATTATAAATCTTAAAAGAAATCCAGTAGTGGCTGATATGAAACTAAACCCTCAACTTATATGAAGCTTCACTTAAACTTTGCATTTTCTAATATTGCCGACAGCTTTGCTCACAATTTTCTAGACACTGCCCTAGCTTCATCACAATTACTTAGCTTCTTTGAATTTATTTATTCATCACACAAGTATTTAACGTTTTCAAAAATATGCTTTCAGCATGAAATACAACTTTTTCTATCTCTGAATTTAAAAATTTAGTTATTTTTGTGCTAAATACTATAACTTTGTTGAACTATGCACTACAACTTATTCCATTCTTTAAACTATACGCTATAACTTATTCCATTCGATGAACTAAAACGAACTAATACTTCACTTGAACCATGGAGATTAGAATAAATGGTGAAGGCATGACATCACAAAACTGAAGAAAAAGAAATATTAGCAACGATGTCAGCAAATGTTACATTGAATTTAAAAGAAAATATCAACGTCCACAGCGTCAGAAAACGTGTTATGCATAATTTGCATAAAATACTACTGACTCTTCCGCTGATCTTGCAGTTTTACCATGCATACATTTATTCTATAGTTACCATTTACCCATTTTCATGTACATTGATTTTGTTAAATCTCAAAACAATATTTGCATTCCTTGTGATTTTTACAGACTAAGTATAAAATCCTTTATATGAAGTATTAAAATTAGAATCAGAGACTTATAAACGTTCATTGATGAATAGCTAACATGTAAACAACGCTGATTAGAATGTAAACAAAACCTGCCAGATGTCCGCTCGTGGAGACGGCTATGAATAGTCGTGCCGTCATTCCGTGACGGTTCATAGCTTCATTTTCATTACATGGAACATAAGGGGAGGTAACCATCTATTCTAACCTCCATGGCTTGAGCCTAATTTTATGGCGGTTACTAATGGATTTCTTTCAGTATTTATAATTTAATGTTTTGTTTCTTTAAGAATTATTAATTTTTACAACACCGTATTTAAAGTTAAAATAAAGTTTCTTCCTAATTATTTTTATTAATGGTAATCAGTTTAAAATACTTAGTTGATCTAAATTCATTACATAACATATTTTAGGTTTAGCAAAAGCATTTTGCTAATGAATTGTTTGATATATTTTTCATTTCAGAACTTTTATTTCTATAAGCTTCCAAAATTTAAAAACTAACGCCTCTCTTTTAATTTTTAGCCCAAAAAAGACGTTAATCTCGAATGAGGTATTTGTTTCGAAACGGCATTTTGCGTAGAATCACTATAAACGGTGTACCATTTAAGCAAATTGTTGCCACTAAATATTATCTCCCTGCATTATGTTTAAAGAAACTAAATAATGTAGAATCTGCATGAATGTACACATGTTTCTCGCATTGTGAAAAATCAAGAGTACCTAGAGGTACCAAATTTTGAATAATGTAGTCTTTCACCCGAACATGGGCACCTGGAAGCCGAATTTTGAATTTCGAATTTGTTTTATTATACATTTCATATTTTGTAAGGCTTTTAAAGAATTTTTCACTAACAAAATTAACGATTTTAAAGCGAGCAATGGTTAAAGCGAGCAGTTTATCTATATTTTGCCCATTTAAAACATTGCATAAATTAATATCAGAATTTTGACTTGCCATCCTTAGAGTTTTGTCACTTCAATATCGATTAATCCAGGAACATAAGCAGCATTAAACGAACAAAACTTCTCTTTTCTCTTTCCGCAGTATCGAGTAAGAACATCTCTCAAATACCCCTGTTTAGGAAAAAGCATGAGGGAAAAATTAGGGAAAACAAGCTGAAATGCTAAACTACTGGATAAAAACAAAACTATGCTTAATGGAACTCAAGATAACATAACAAAAGCAATACACTGGATAACAAGAAAGTTACACATGGCAGAATATTTGTTCACCCTCAGACTAAAAGGATGGAGAATGGGAGAAGTAATTATAGAGAGTTTACGCACCCAGAATCAACACAGGAATTTTAACTTCTGGCTAATATGGATCAACATTAAATAACATTTCTTTCTTTTCTTCGAGAGGATTTTCGGTATGAAGTGAAAGAGTTATCTAAAAGAAATTTTGCTTGTAGATAGATGTTTATTTCATCAGCTAAAATAATTACCATGTGAAAATATAATAGATATTATCTCGAGACAACAGAGTAGATCAATCAAATATGTTTAAGATAATTATTTCGTATAAATCTGCTTTGTATGCAATAAACTTATGCAAAACGAATTAAATATGAATGTAAAATATAAAGAATTTAAAATTCTTGTTAGAGCTTTCTTTAAATTGCTTCTCCATTCCGTTGTTTAAGATATATATCACTCATTCTGAAATACATCCAACTTTTATTAGAATAAAACAGCCGCTTTGCAACTTAAACTACTCATAACAATATGTCTACCTAATGATTCTTCAAGCAGTTACTATCAGCAAGTTATCGCCCTGATTACAATCATTTTTCATATGAAGGTAGATTTAAAAATTCAATAAAATTTTATTTGTTACGAAGATAGAAGAGTTACAACTAAAGTGGGATGTTAAAGCAAGATCATTCAATCCAAACACTGATTATTTCCTGACAAAACATTTAACATTTAGTTGACCTGCCTTAAATAATAAAATTAGAGAAAATAAGATTCTCTCAAGGAAAATACTTAGCTATTCAGTCAACTAACCACTACAAAGTTGTTTACCAGCTTCTAGTTCCAAATGTGAATACAGTTCCAGTTTCTTCTATGTAGCAACCTTTGTGCCGGTTGTCTTGTCTTAATGTGCTCTAGGGTACTGAAAGTATGTGAATGTCTGGTTAAGTCCCCCGGACAGGATTGCGCAAATGTGAATCGCTGAGTCTTCCGATATATACTATCTCTTCCAAAATAAACTGGTGTTAATCCTCACAGTCAGAGCAATAAACAAACGAAGTATGGTTAACACAAAGTTCAGTTAACATTACTGCGATTTTGAGATCGCCTTATTTACATTACGAGAATCCTATTAACGTAATTTGATCGACGCTGAATGAGCAAATATGTAAAGAAAATGCATATAATTAGATTTACACCTGCTACCAACTCAGTGAAGATAGAGGAGGGTACTATTCCGTTAGAGCGGCGTCAGCTAAAATTGTCCCGTTTTGTTAATTTGCCACCAATTGTTGCCAAGTGTAAAATTATGAAATAATAATAGAGTTAAAAAGACTAAAAAAGTTAGTTCTGTAAAAAGTTTTTTTTTATTTCTTAATTCTTAAAAACGTAAATTTTTCTTTTTAATTTTTTAATCTACAATATTCAACACATAAATAAAAAATAACAAAACAAACAGAAATTCAATCTAAACGGTGGCATATAATTACAAGTATCATTAAATATTGCAGAAAAATCTTCAGTTTTTTAATATAACGAGGCCACATGGATTCTATCAAATAGGTGGCGAACACTACCCTGCTCATGTTTTTTTCTCCATTTAGCACTGCCCCATAATCATTCCACAACTTGTGAACGACATCCAGTTCAAGGTCTACAAAAGTCTACAAAATTATAATTGTAATTCTGTGATTAACAGTGAAATGTTCATACCCAGCATTTCTTAATTTCTCTTTCTTATATCCTTTCCATCAGTTTGAAAATATAATGCTGGCATCCAGAATGTTTTCCTGAATGGCTGTCATCAATGTCATCAATGATTGGGAACAGAGACAACAAAACATTCTTTGTTGTCCCGACATACATCTCTGAACAGGAGCGTAGCTAGAGGGGGGCAAGAGGGGGCATCTGTCCCCAGGCGCAGCATCCAAGGAGTGTCAAACTGATGTTACGAAATTTTAGAATTTAACATTTTCCATTCTTGGCAAGCAGTAGGGGACGCGAAATCTTCAGTTGTTCCCAGGCGCTGAAAACCCTAGCTAAATCTCTGCCCCCGAATACCTATTGTTCCGAAAAAAAAAGTTTTTTTTTTTTTTTTTTTTTTCTTGTGAAAAGCGTAGCTAGAGTAGACTTTAAAGTAGTTATCCCAATCTACTGTCGTACTATGGCTGACTTCTAACAGAAGTTGGCAAAGTTCAGTCGACGTCAATTCTTGACACTACAGGCAGTAAAACTAACGGCATTGAGGAAAGAAAGAAGGGAGTCCTCAAATTATGTTTTTTGCTCTCAACCCTTTTTTCAAGCAGCAAGAACGTAATTAACTATAGGAGCTTTGTTTTAGTTAAAAGTTAACCTCATCGGATGACTTGAATACAAAGTCTATTCCTATGAATTTTTCCTTTGTTCTGAAAAAATATTATGGCAGCCGCTTCGTCATTAAGTAGTTGTGAAATTGTGTAATCCATAGTATTAAAAAAATAGAGAAATATAGCAAAAAAATAATGAGGGATGATATTTCAAACGAGAACTAGAAACCTCTAACCACGATATTTCAAACATGAATAAAAAATACTCAAAATAACGAGTGACAATATTTCAAACGAAACCTAGAAATCTCGACCCAAGATATTTCAAATGTTAAATTCTCGAGGTATGATATTTGGAATCTTATTGAAACATGGTTTTCTTCTCATATTTTCTTCATTTTTAACTGATGCCGCTCTAACGAAATTGTACCTGGATGAGAAATATTTGATGGTATTTTACCTCGGAAACTATTCAGTCAGATAATCATTTGAGATAGAAGAGAAGAAATCTTTATAAATTGCCTTAATTTTGAATAGTAATTACAAAGAATCGTCTTCTATAAATATTTCAATTTTTAATAACTTCTTACCTTGTTCTTCTTGAAACGCTTCTGTTTGTGTTGCCAATAATTTTCCTAGATTTTTAGGAAATTAGTGTAATATATCAAACCAAAACTAAAGCAAAAACTTCTCCTTATAAAATGATTAAGCCACTGTAATCTGTTAAATAAATGTGTAAAGATTACAACATTGGGATTTATTAACATTAGGATTACTTAGGATTACAGTTTTAACATTAAGATTATTTTAAAAACATTTAATTAAGGTAAATGCTATATTTTTAGACTAACGTTTGCTGAAGTAAGATTAATGTACTTAACATTTAAACATAACCAAAAGTGTTAGTGAATATTTCTCCAAAAATATCTGTGATATGCGTATTCTGCAAAATTCAGTCCATATATTTAAGGGTGGCACCTTTTTGTGGAAAGCTGCCTTCTCAAACCATGATTTGTCAAATGCTCTCTAGCCCATGAAACTATTGACTGCTTCTACTAAAGGCGTCTAGAAAGGCCAAAGTGTACTAACTGTCTAAGCTCTTAACTAACTTCCTAAAGAAGATATTCAGAATTGTCCCAAAATAAACCCAATTCCACCAGAAAGGGCAGTCTGATTAAGCCAAGCATATCTTAAGCAAAAGTGGCAAAGAAGCAAAATTGATTGAAATCAGATTGAAAGTTAGCTGGACAAGGGACAACTATCAAATTGGTCACTGTCATCAAATTCATCAGTTTTGAAAATGACATCAAAGGAAATATTAGTAAAGGTGTGCAAATCAAAAATGCTACTAAAATTAATGTTAAGGTCAGTGAAAATGCAACATTTCTTAATTTCTCACTTTCTTCAAGTACATGAATGAACTACATGAAATTTTCGGAGGGAAAAACAGCAATAATAAATAACGTATTTAAAATGCATATATGCGTACAGTTAAATTTCAGATCAACCCAACTGATAAAATGTACCTGTCTTTAGAGAACGATGATGAAATTTGATAATTACGACGCTGCATAGTTAATAGAACTTACCTGGAAGTACGCTGCTTATTTATGTAGCTATAACTTATTTAACTACAAATTTTGCACTTACTGCTTATAAATTATTTATAATTTTATATCAAAAGCTTTAGTCATTTAAGCTAGTTCTTTCGTCACTATGTTTTCAATTTAATAGTTATTTCCCGATCCCCTCCTGTCTTTGGCCATTATTTTCAAAATTGTATGGTTCTGATTAGAGTCCATACAATTTCAAAATTGCATGGTTCTGATTAGACCAATGCCTAAATTGCGTGTTTTTCTACTTCTGCTTGTAGCCACTACTGTCTCTCTGTGCCAGCACAAGACCGTTTGCGGTGCTTTGTGCACTTCTGTTGTTACTCAGCCTACAAGCCCTCCTCACCGGATCAGCTTGAAATGCTTAATGTGATGTTTGAATGTCATCACGTTCGCCAGAGTAATGTTAAAATTGCTATAATTTGATTTAGACTGCAGTTGCAGTGCACTGAATCTTAAAGTGCGTACTGACTTCTTTATTAGCTTGGTTCGTTTTCTACCAGATGTTGATCTGATTGATTCATAGCCACCTCCATCTCAGAGAACTGGCGTAGGCCTTTTCGCTATGATCTCCTCAATGCTAGCCGTAAAACAAATTATGGTTAATAATGTACGTATTTCTGCTCAAGATAGGGCTTCAGTCCAAGCGCCTGTTTAATCGTGACTCGTTCAACTCTGTCCATATACTTATATTAATGTCAATATTTCAATATTTTCTGCCATCAACTGAACACCTGTCACTCTTCTAAAACTGTAACCTTGCATGCCCATCAAGTCCAGATAATCTGTAGAAAATTGAGGGAAATATGCACCGTTGAAAATGCCGAAGTCAGGAGGTAAAAGTTATTTTTACCCATAAAATACCTTGCATTTAAGGATTTTTAAAACTACTACCTGTTAAAACCGACTATGCAGTAAAACAGAAAAATTTCTGCAGCCGATTTTCTGTCGTGCAATGTATTACTTCGCAATAAATATTATAGTTCACAACAATTTAGTATGCAGCCAGTTCTATTTCATTGAAGAATTTAATTAATTTTTATTTAATGCGCTCTTGGTTAAAATAATCCTGCGTTCTGATTTAAACCTTTCTTTTCATTTCACAAAAACACAACTCGCACTGTTATCTTCTACTTTCCGATTTTTCATTCTTAACGATTCGTTTCTTTTCATTTGTAAGCAATATTTATATTCTTAATAATTTTCTCTTCTGGCCTGTTTCCCCATGCCTTAAAATTTTAAAAGGTTCTTCATTTTACATTATATCTGTTCAAAAATATGCGTTATTTAGTTTTTCCAATTACGGAAAAAAATTCATATTGAAAGTTATGCACGGTTTTTGGATATAAAATTTCATTTTCAACCATTTCTTAATATTATGTTCATTGTATGTATTTTGAGGATCTTCAGTGTTTGTAATGTTTTGGTCTCCGTCTTATTAAAAGTAGAATGTTTTACATAACATGGCAAAAGTAACCCTTCTCAAACCCTAAAACGTATTTGAAAGACTCTTGTTTCATTTGAGAAATAATACTGCTAAATTTAAGCGTCAAGGATCAACCTTGTGTAACCTTGAGGTTTGATTTAAAAGAACAACAACGAGTTCTTAAAATATATTTAACACAGCTCTATTTTTGAACATAACCGTAAGCTGTTCTCTTTGACTAATTTTATTGCTGAAAGTCAGTTTCGTTTTTAACTCTCTATCTTCTGGTTTTAAATAACTTAATCGTCGCATTTCCAGACAAAAAATTCGAAACACAAAAGGCATAAAATGGATTTGCTAGTAACCATGTGAAAATTCCTTTGCAACTCTGGGAATTTTTTAAGTTTAAAAAGATAGGTTAAATGTCTGAAAAAATAATTTTATGGAAATCTCTGCTTCATTTAAATTTCTGAGCCTGAAGAATACTTTTATATTAAATTTTAAGATTCTAAATAAATGCCATTACAAAAACTTCCTTTTATCCAAAAATAAATGTGTTTATTATTTTTTCCTATCTTTATTATAAATAAGCGGATCAACTGAATAAAGTAAATTAAATGGTAATGTGTTACGATTACGAGTAAGAGTAATTAAAATATTTTTATATTTGTGTGTATATTTTTTAGCAATATTATTAGCAAACATTAGCAATATTATTATTAGGTTTATTAGCAAACTAACTAGGAGCAAAAATTTTGTGATTTTGAAATATCCTTTTAACATTAATTTTAGAAACCTCATTTCAGCTCTGGAATAAAATTATAAAAAAGTAATAAAAAATTCGAAAGCTTTCAAATTTTATCCTACGACCAAAGGGGGTTTTTTTTAAGGTTTAGTGTGAACACGATATTTAATAAATAATATTCTTCGCACTTAAACCACATAAAATTCAATTCAACAGCAATATTAGAAAATATATAAAAACAGCATGTCTTCAGAATTTCCGATGGATAGTCTCACGCGCTAGAGATAAAAATGTTTTTTTTCATACAGTATTGCTGAAAAATTCGTAAAAGTTTTACAAAATATGAAATAGATCATAAACAAAATTCGAAATTCAAAATGCGGGCTTTTCGGTGCCCATGTTCGGGTGGAGGATTACGTAATTCAATATATGTTGACCTTAGTTACCGTTTTTTTCACAATATGAGAAGCATACGTACATATATTCAGATTCTTCATTATTTATGTTCTGTGACCAATCCTTTAATATAAACTCTGCTGCTAATATAAACTGTTGAACTACCTGTAACTACGAGGATGCCCTCTGATGAAGAAATACTCCAGTAAAAGCCTTTCGAAAACAAGTTTTGAGATCGGAAAGGTGTTTCTCGAATGATTCTGACAAAACGATTATGTCGTCCAGATAGGTGAGGGTTGGAATGTCCACAAGTCTATTGCAAAAACGGTCTATCAATCTCTGGAATGTTGCTGGGACATTCCGAAGACCAAAGGGCGTTCTTAAGAAACGATATGTCAGTATTTATATGTCCGAGGGACATATAAATGCTGTCTTGTCTTGATCATCAGTATGAACGTTCATTCGGTGATAACCTGCACGAACATCAAGGTCGACATGAAAGGAATAGGTTTTTGCCTCATGTAACAGGTCATCCATTCTCGGAAGTGGGATGGAACCTGGAACTGTGATCGCGTTCAATTTCCGGTAATCTATGCAGAGGCGTAGAGTTCCAATAGGTTTCGGTATTAAAACAACTGGTGATGCATAAGGTCATTCGCATTCTTCAGTTATTTCTTCAGATAAGAGCTTGTCAATTTCCTGCTTTAAGATTTCTGATTTCTTTCTTGGCAGGGTTCATTCTGTATGGTAGTACAGCTACTGGGGGATGGTTTCCAGTTTTAATTCGATGTTCTATGAAAGGCTTTTGCTCTTGAAACTTCACGCAAACAGATAGAAGTACCACTTCGCTTCTTCTAGTGAGAAATATTTGGGATTTTGGATCACACAAAAAGGAATCGAAGTTGAACCAGAAAAGGTTTCCTCTATCCAGAGAATTCCATTCCCAGAAACGTCAAGGAACTCCAATCCTTCCTTCAAACGTGTTCTTGGTTTAGACGATATATACAAAACTTCGCAGAAGTATCACGACCTCTTAGTGATCTAACGAAGAAGTACGTCCAGTGGGAATGGACTTTCAACCAGCAAAAAGCATTCGAAACTCTAAAAAACTGCCACATAACACCTCCCGTGTTGAAGCAAGCAAATGGAACTCAACCTTATACTCTTCGAACCGATGCAAGCAGTTATGCTCCCAGAGCTGTTTTACTCCAAGGGAAAGGGTCAAAAGAGCACCCTATCCAATATGCCAACTGATTGCTTTCTCCGGCTGAGCGAAATTATTCGACGACTGAACGAGAAGCCCTCGCTGTCGTCTGGGCCCTGAAGAAATTCCGTGGTTACGCAGAAAGATGAGGAGCAACTATAGCATCTAATCATCAACCTTTAAAATGACTTTTGATCCTCAAGTCTCCAACAGGAAGACTTGCTAGATGGGCACTTGAAATTCAGTCTTTCAACCTGAAAGTACAATGCATCCCTGGAAAGGTAAACTTCATCACTGACATGCTGTTCCATCCAAACTCCGAATATGAAGTTTCACCTTGCGAGATTTCAAATATATCTGTAGTGGACATGTCGACAAGAAATACAAAATACATGCTTGAATCCCAACTTAAAGAAGAAAATTTTAAAAAAAATTATAGAAAGTTTCGAATCCACTCAGGAACCTGAAGAATGTGCCAACTGGACTGAACGCGGATTCTTAATGAATCAAGCTGTTCTCTACCGATACGTCCCTGACTCTGATTCAGAAGAGGCCCAGTTAATCATTCCAACTGCCGAGCTTGAATCCATCATGCAAAAACGCTATGATGACCCAATGGCTAGACTTTATAGACAGGAAAGAACATTCCACGAATTGCCAGACGCTATTATTGGACTGGTATGGAAAAGTACGTATCCGACTATGTGAAACGCTGTCCTGAATGCAACCGCTACAAAGCTACCAACCAAAAGCCAGCTAAACTGCTAAGAACCTCCTTCTATTCTCAACGTTTTTAGATCATATCTATTGATTTGTTTGGGCTGCTGTCAAATACTGACGCTGGAAGACAATGAATATTCATTGAGAAGACTGTGTCACCAGATGGGTTGAATTATTTCCTCTTGCCCAGCTTGCTATAAACCTCATCGAAGAAGTATTCATGCGGCATGGTATACCACAAAGAATCATCAGCGATAACGGAATCCAGTTTATCAGTGCCGTCATGCAAGAAGTTTGCTGCACGTTAAATATCAATCAAAACTTGATACCAGTTTACTTTTCTCAATCTAATCCTGTAGAACGGAAAAATAGACTTAAAACCTCGTCTTGCAATACTTGTAGGAGATGCGCATGACAATTGCCATTCGAAACTCGAAGTTATTCGCTTCGCCATAAATACGGCCGTCTGCGACACTACAGGCCATACACCAGCACTCCTAATGTTTGGAAAAGTCCTGAGGACTGCTGACGACGTTGTCCACGATTTCGAATCTGCGGTCGAAAATGATAACTTTGTTCCTGAAATCACCCCTTATCTTAAACGATTCGCAATTTTTACAAAGGACATACGAGAACGTATTGAAATGAAGCAAGATCAACGTAAGAAACAATATGACAAAGGAAGACGACAAGTGTTTTATTCACCAGGTGATAAACTGTGGGTCAATTTACATTCTGTTAGTAATGAAAAAAACAAAAAGACTTCAAATTTATGCCAAAGCATGACGGTCCATACTTGATAATGACACAGAAATCACGTACTACCTCTGTTCTTTCAAGCCTTCATAAACCATCAGAACCCTTAGGGACGTGTCATATATCCCCACTAATACCTTTCAAAGTCACATGCACGTCTCCCATTGTTCCGCTCAGGAAAAGAGGTCGACCGCCAAAAGTTAGTTTGCATTCCCGAACTAATCAATAACTTGTGGTTTCGAACAGTGCTTGAAAGAGAGGTCCCCTTGCCCAAGAAACCAAAAAACCTGAGGCTAAGGACAATATTACAAGAGCTCCCAAATCTTCCAGTTCCGTCTCCTTGCCAGAACGTCGGCGAAGCCAGAGGGAGAATTTGTAACCAATCCTTTAATATAAATTCTGCTGCTAATATAAACTGTTGAACTAACTGTAACAACGAGGATGCCCTCTAATGAGTAGCCAGAGAAATACCCCAGTAAAAGCAAAGTGAGGCATCTGACAGGTTGTATCAAACTCTTGCTCTGCAATTTTCTTATGTTAAATGTAATGTCCGTGTGTAACTTAAACCTGTTAATAAATTATTGCTACAATATAAAGGACTCTTTTTATGACCCCATCCAAAACGACCTAACATAGTTCTTTAAATATAATACAGAGCGATTATATTTGGTGACAACTGTTTGAAAAGTGATTCAGACTTTTAGTGATTCAACGCAAAACGCCGTTTTGAGACTAATAGTACTTCTGGGCTAAAGCTCATTTAGGCAAATAAGTAAATATTCTTTATATAATCATTTAAAAGCGTTTGTTTATTGTAAAAAGAATGCTTAAAACTACTTGAAATAATCCGCAAAGAAGCAACAATTTGCAAACGAAGGAAACAAACAATTTAAATATTAGTTTAGTACTTCTCTGAATTAAAAAAAAAGTGAATCGTCTTTCTTATTCAGAACAATTTTTTAGTACTATAAGTTAGAGGAATGACCCTATGCATAGTATACGCTGTTATTTCGTACAGCTTAACTGAAACGCAAAGGAAAACTGATAGGGCTATGAAACACAAATATGCATATTTTTACCTTCATTTTATTGGCTGTATTTTCAACTTTAAGCGCTATTAGCTTTGGGAATTTAAAAGTAGTTTTAATTACACTCGCGAAGTTTGATCGGGGGGATTTGGAAAGTTGAAGTTCAAGATATCTAATAACCGCTGAATATTCATAGAGTTAACGAAAGATGCGTTTGGCATCTAATATTCTCAGTCACGTTTAATGGTAAAGTGGGTCATGACGTTTAAAATACCTCCACTTAATTATTTGCCTTCAAAACCGCTTAAGTATGTAAATAGAGACACATTTGTAATTCTTAAGGCAAAATTATGTAGTTATAACTGCTTTCTAATAATTTATAATATGTAAATTTTATATATATCTTATATATCTCGTTCATTCATTTTATTATTTAGGAAATCACAAAAGGAAAAATTCCGGGAAATAAAAGAAACGGAAACAGTGCCCTATGAATTTCATTGGGTGAGTACCTTTTAATTTCGTACGCTATGACATTCCATAGCCACTAGAACTATTTTAATTGAAAATAGTTCTAAAATTCTTTCAACTAAATAATTAAATGTGTGGTCTTAAAACCATCTAATATACACCGTATCGGCTATTGTCCTTTTGCGGCTTCTAGTTTCACAATCATTTATCGTATACATGTACTTCCAGTTGCAAAAATTTTTAAATGACTCAAATATTCAGATTTTGAGATTTTTCAATTTTAAAAAAACTTATGTTTTAAAAGTTACGTGATCCTGCTTTTGATATGGTTTATATTTTAAAAATGTTTACACTTATATTTAGAAAATTATATTAAAAAATGTTTACACTTATATTAAAAAAAATCTGATGTGCACAACTTATGACTTCCTTGTACGGAATATTAAATTATAAGCATTTTTTCTTCCATTTCATTTAAACTTACAAAATTGAATTAAACCTGCTTCGTCGATAGCGAAAACCACAATAGAATGAATACATTCTTTAAAATTCACTATATTTGTTTACCATAGCGACACGCTAGGTTTACTTAACAGTGTTATATTTCATTCATTTTATAACCGAGAATGCACAAAAATTATGTATATGATCTGGAGAATTACCTAATCGCTGCCACATTATCTATTCAAATACTGCAATAAATCTAAAACGATGTATAAAAGAAATTAAATAAAAAAAGAAAGAAACACTTTTTCACAGACGATTCAGTATTTCTCATTCAATTAATTCAGTTTTCACTAAAACCTTTCTAAGAGCGTAATAACATTAACTGCATGAAAACATTTAGAAATTGTTTTCAGTATATAAAATGTAGAAGTTACTTGTGTGAAAATACTTTCGGCATACTATATGCCATAAAATTTTAAATTATCGAAAGTTATATGCTTATAAATTATATGCTAAGTTATGCTGCAGTTATAAACGAATATCACTGAAGAATATTTAAAATCAAAAATTCAATCTGGAATTATTTAAATTTATTATATTTAAACCACCTTCTCAACGAACGTCGGAAAAGTCTTTACAAATTCCTAAATTAAAATTAAATGTGCCCGTCAATACGTGTGTTACACCTTTTGTATTTTATTTTTAGTAATGAGAATAAATATTTCTTAACCATAAGTATCGGAAGAAGGTATAAAAAGAAGATTTTGTAAATTTTATAAAACTGTTTTCTTTAATTTAAAAGTATCAAAATGTAAATATTTACGCCACTTAAAAATGTTTGTAATTTGAAGTATATGTGTATGGACAATTTAAAGCTGTGACGAGAATGAAGGCCACTTAAGGACGTTTGAGGACACGATTTTTGAGATTTTATAAATTTGAAATAACGCACCTTAATTGAGTTGCAAAAATATGCTAACTATTACTGATATTAATAAGTTTCTTTACTTTTAATACCGTAAATATGCATTTAATCCTAAAACATTGCAGCCGGAAAATTTTAAGATTGTAATACAATGTTTAGAACAAACGGTTATCATTAAATGCTTTAATATACATACGTGATGTTGGAATTTTTGAAGAAGATGAAACCTATTTACTTTTTTTGGCATGGACGAAATGTTGTACAAAGATGAAGCTCGCACACAAATAAGAGACGCCATAGAAGATAGCTTGAAGATATTGCGTAGGCAGAAAGATGGAGTTACAGACAAACCGTCCCGAGTTCAACATACAAGCTTTTAATTTCTTAATCTTTGAGTGATGCAACACTGGGATACCTACAATTTCCATACGCACAGCTTACATTTTAAGTATTAGCAAAATACAGCTTAACTAACAGACATTATTTAGCAGGCAAGTCCAAGTGGCAAAAGAGAGAGCATAGTAAGTAGTAGTATTTAAAGTTTGGGATTATTTAATCTAATCCTGAGCAGCGACTGGGCAAGAGCTTTTGCAATTCAGAGAAACAGATGACGCAAAGTGGTGCAATACAAATCCTAAAACTCGAATAGATAGCTTCCCCGCAAAGAGGTTTTAGGGTTCCCACAATCTGGCAATGGAAGGTAGGGTTGCCATATTCGGTGCGAAAGTTCATATTTGGCGGTATTTGGAGACAAAATTGGCGATATGCCATAGACGGATGGAGAACATTTTGAAACGAATTCTTACTGGTTTGGCCCAGAATGTTCTCGAAGGCAGGCCAAAAGCTATATAAACACTGTCTGTACGCGGAGTAGCAGTCTAGTGTCGAGTTGATACATCAAGAGTGCGCATTGTTCAGGCTATCGTGTATATCGCGAGTTGTAGCGTGGAGAGTCTCGAGAATACGTTGAGTTCCGAGAACGACCGAACCAAGTCGGGAGCTGTACTCTAACGCTTTGCCGTGAAGCTGTCTTCACCATTGTAGCCTGCTAGTCTGTAGGCTATGTTACTGATTGTTTCAGAGTGTTTGTCGTAGTTTTTCGACGACTGTAAACGTGTTTTAGAATTGTTCTGAGTAATAACAGCTGATAAATTATGTTCTCATTCTTCATCAAGTGCTGTCGTTAATAACTCCATATATATACTATGGATATACATAATTGCTTCGACATTTCATGCTCACCGTTCTTTAGCATAGTTCCTCTTGACCTTGAAAGCCGTCACATGTTACGAGTCTCAGTCAAAGACGGAACCCTACGTCGAAGGAGTTTATATATATTTTATTTAGTGCTCTGCCATTACGTATACGGCACGTTTGTCAGTCAAAAGAATACAAGGCCTTACGTCCCCGAAGTTAATGTGTATTTTGTTACGTGCTTCGCCATTAGGCAATACGCAGACAGGGGCGAATGGCCCTTGGACGACGTTTTAAGGCAAACTGGCTCGTAACCATATCACACATGCGTTATACCACAAAAACGCCATGCAGGCAGCCCGTCCGATAAAACTTGAACCTCGCACCGAGCTACTAGTGTTCAGCGGCTTTTAGTCGAGAGAGTTTGACGTCTGATATGACCAACTAAGAGCTGACTCCTTTATATAAAACACTATTATTTTGCCATTAAATTCGGGCCCGCAAAAATTGACAAATTTTACCTTAATTTGTAATGTGCGACTTTTAAATATCTCCAGGGAATTCTCAATAACAGGTACAATTTTCATTTCTGAGCAAATAAAAATAATAATATTGTTGCAAACACTTACATTGTTGAATAACATTAAAACCACAGAAAACGCGAACTTCAATTTGAAAGCTACAGCAATTACTTCAGAAAAGTAAATTTTATGAAAAAAGAGTATCAAAACTGCTATAAAAATGTATTATCGTTTCAAAAAATGTTCAGTCTTATGTTACAACAAAGCTTCATCAAAGTCTTAAATTTTGTTTTTCGTGTAGGTAACTTAAGGCATAAGAAACAAAATTAGAAATTTTACAGTCGAAACTAGATAGTAATGGTGCAATGTTCGCAACATATGAATTATCTTAGCAAACTTAATTAATTTTATTTTATCTGCCACTTTGCTCAGTTTATTTTCTTCATAAGAATTTAGCATTCTGTTTCACATTTCACTAGTAAATTCAGACCATGGTTATTAAATGATTTTTAATTTTCATACAGACTCTGGCTTCTGAATAAAATATTAAAACTCATCTTGAACTAACGAAGCCTAGTACGCAGATGGAAACAAAAAGAATTGAAACGCAGAGCAATTAACAAAACACCCACGCAAATAAGATTATTCTAACTAAAACTAGTTAAAGTAAAACGAAAAAATCGGACAAGATGATTCTTATCATCGTAAAAAGAGTTATATTATTTATTATTAAGGTATCAGCTTCATATCTCTAACATAACATATCAAAGCTTCCCACTGAGAGACAATGAAAATATCACATATGTAGCAGACGAAGACATTTTATGCTTTGCAACTTGTTTTCAAAATATTTGTATGAAAAGATTATTTCATATATTACTGGCAATAAAGTAAACCGCTTATTCTTCAAAAATATAAACTCTTTTCGTAAGATTGTAATACGATTTAATTTTCTTATTTCAAGCTGATATATAAATTAACAGAAGCAACTGAAATATTTGAGTAGCTTTAGGATAAATTCTTATCAGTTTCAAAAATGATCAGAATAATTTTTTCCGATGTATCTGCAAAAATATTTTCCTCCTAAAGAACAAAGACTTATTAACAATAAATAAGGCTTGGTATTTATTTGGTTTACATGGTTACGGCAAAGCTTCAAGGGCTATCTGCCTAAGGGAAGGAATGCCTTCCTTCACGGAGGACTTTCTGAGGGCAACTGGTTCGTACACACGTTACACATGGGGAAAATCACCAAAACGCCATGCAGCCAGCCCTTTCTCCGGATTCGAACCACCTCGGAGAGCACTACCATGTTCTCGCCCACTGGTGGGCGAAGAAATAAGGACTCATGAATAAGATACAAAGACAACTTGTTAGTCTGATCGCTGTCGAAATCGACAGAATTTTGTTTAATATCTGCGTCAAACTAAGGTTATATTTTTGGCATAAATCTGAAGTTTACATGCACGTTTTGCTCCTCCAGTACATATGAGAGTGATAAAAACAAACGTATTGCAGAGGAAAATCATTTGTTTTGTCACAGCATCCAGAAAAGAGGTAGACCATCAATAAAACGGAAATATGCAAATTTCCGCTTGACTAGTTTTTTTAAGTATTTAAAAATGTTTCGAAGAATAAAAATGTCCAGAAAACTGAGAGAAATAAAATTTTTCCCCTGTTTAAACTCTTGAAATTATTAATCCTTTCTTTAACACGTTCATTAGAATAAGTGTGTACGTACGGACAGAATCAAAACTCTTTCTTTTTTCTCAAAAGGATTAAAAATGGATTTTTTCGTAACATCTGTACATATATACAAACATATGTATCTCGCGCGATCCAAATAATGAAGCATACTTTTTGCAATTATTGCAGAAAACAGGAGCTGTAACATTCTTTTGCTTTTCATTTATCTTCGTAAAATCTTAAATCCTCTTTGAATTCTTTTCATTAAAAAGAAAATAAAAGAGTATCAATTTATGT
Organism: Stegodyphus mimosarum; assembly: GCA_000611955.2. Classification (NCBI taxonomy): domain Eukaryota; kingdom Metazoa; phylum Arthropoda; class Arachnida; order Araneae; family Eresidae; genus Stegodyphus; species Stegodyphus mimosarum. The sequence continues at coordinate 271,228 of KK115803.1, read as the reverse complement.
ATTTCGTGAAAGCCAAATTTCACTCAGGGAATGTTTGGAACACGCAGGACACATGTATCATCAATCAAGTAAAATCATGTTCTTAGTGACATACTTCACCTAATATCTAATCCTCTTATTTTATTATATACAAAATTATGTTCCCAAGGAAGGAATCACGGAATCATTTATTGCAAAATATTTGATCTTGGAAGGAAGGAAATCGGGAGATATTTGCTTTTCGTTTGAAATTTTTCAAATATATTCTTGAATATTTTCTTAAAATTTCAAATATTTTCATTATAAAAACACTTTTTAAAATAGATTAAGATTTATCACAGAAAATAGTTTTGCACTCTTCTGCAACCCATAATAAAACAGAGTATTAAGTTCCTAATGCTAATTTTAACCTTAAATTTCAATCGGTTTTAATAATAGTTTTAATTTTTTATAAATATTATAGATCTTTCATATATGCTTATATAACTGTAAAAATCTGATGTGGGTACTACATGACTTCCTGGTATGGCCTATTAAATTTACACATTCATTTTAACTTATTGATCCTTAAGTCTTCCTTAATCTTCACTTTAGTACTGACAAACGTTCAAATGATATATACGAGGTACTTCTAGTGGTTGTAATGTTTATTATTCTCCGTACATCTATCTGCAATATACTTGAACTATTTATACGGTTCTTCATGAGACAACTTTGATGAAAGAGATATCAGAATTCTATGAATCATTTGATTTGTCCGTTTCCTCTGGGTATTCCGTTGGTAATCTTTATGTGTTTGATTACTTCTTTTTCAAATTCTTCCGACATAAAAGTGGCTATCAGAAATTGTTCTGTAAGGGTTTCCAAACACCGCTCGTTATTGCTCTAAATCCGCGATTACTTTCTTGAAGATTTTAGGAGGTAAAATAAAGTAAACTTGTTGAATGCGTCGGATATAGGAATAATGCGCATCTGTCGGTAGAAAGGGTCCAACAAAATTAACGTGGTAAGTGCTTAACAGAACGCTTTCTCTTAGTATATTATTTAAAAAAAGACAGTTATCTTTCCCGTGATTTTTTATTATGCCGAATGCATTCTATGCAGTTTGTGATCACCATTTGAATTTTCTTCTCAAATTAGGGATGTACGAGTAGATTACTTGTTCTAGTTGACTGACTTTTCTAGGGCAAAATGCCCTTTTTATCATAGCCTTGTCTAGATACTTTTTCAACTGAGGCAAAGACATAAATTCTCGATCCTATGTGCAATACTAGGTCCTTGCCTATTTATGAAGGGAAGAAAGAGAAAGAAAAAAGTATATATATATATACATACTATATATATATATATACTTTTATATTCACCAATGTTCATTATTCAGACTACAATACCACTGCTATTTTAACAATACATAATCTTTGCCCTATATATCTAGAAAATGACTTATATTATGATATACAATTTTCAAATGAAACGCATTAAAAATTTCCTTTTTGAAAAATGGCAATTTGCAGTGAAAGAGTTAGAATTGTATTCTAACTAATATAAACAGTATTACCCTACTTTCCAAACATCTCTATATATTTTCTTTTAACGAAACAAAATCATCAACATGTTTTACAAAATCTTCTTAATCACTAAATTCGTGTTCTCCTGAGAGAATATCCACAGTCGAATCGTTTTCTTGACCTAAAAAAGGTTTTATCTGACTTTTTTATTACTATTATGAGATGTGTACAAATGTAAATACTTTTAGTGAAATTATACGTAAACTGAAGTATCTCTTGTATACGAGATAGTAAAAGCCTCAGAATACGAAGCGTTGCCAGAAAAAATAAGGGTACTGCTTTAAGTACATTCAACATTGAGATAAATGTCTGTCTCGATAAATTGCAGAAACAGCGCTAAAATTGTGATGATTTTGCTAAATTTGGCGAAAGGTCGTGAAGCATGGCAACCATTTGGTAACATTTTGGGCCAACCCCTATATAATTCTACTGTATCCGGTCCTATGTAACTATGCAATTGCATGCCTTACAGAAATTTCGAGAAATCGCAGTTACTGGAAATTTTCCTGACGGAAATGGAAAAACTACATATACTACCGGAAAGCGTAATGGCAGACCGCACATTCAGTTGAACAATGTTAAACGAATTACGGACACTACACATGCCCAGAAGAGAATTTGGCGCAATGACGACTTTGGCGTAATTTTGAAAGAAGACAAATGTGGTATGTGGTTGATATTCTATTATCTGGACGTAAACAGTTCGGGGTTTTAAAACTTGCTAGGTTGTACGTTGCTTCATTACTTGGAGCGTAAATTGTAAACTCCTCAAATTTTCGTTTAAGAAGGATTACAAAACAGGAACTATTACAGGACGTCGTTTATTTATTGCACTTCTGAGGAATAAACGCAATCGATTATTTACCACGCGTTCCATTCATAAATACTTTAACAACTTAAGGAATATATCTAGTTTAAATTACTGAATGAAAGCGAAAGAAATTATTAGAAGCAAGTGCAATAAACACAAAAAAGTGTCCATAGTATTGCAATCGTAAAGAGTCGCTAAGGCCTACATGACGAACAGGCTGGTGTAGGGATTTTTATTTGTATTCGCCAGTATTTTCTCGCACGCCAACGGTACACTATTGAACATGCGCGCGGTAAGCGAAATTCGTTAACATTGATCAGCTCAATGTGCGGTTTGCCATTACGCTACCGGAAAAGAGCATTAACTTACGGTTTAAAGCTCAGAACATACAAAGCTCAACGTACGAGCTTTCGCTTTTTGCTGGAATTTGCATTGTTTGTGTTCAATGTTCTTAGTAGTTTGAAGTGATAACTGAATGTGCTCTGTCTTATTGAGAAGATCTGTATATATGCTTTTACTTTCTTTGCTACTAACAACAGTAACTGGCAAAGTGAAAATTCATTTTAACGCTGCTTCCAAATACGGATACCGATTGAATTACGTTATATTCGTGAATTAAAGGATTTCAGCTTGTAGATGCTTCAGTATCTGGAAAATTGAAAATAGCGCGTTTTCAAAACTAGATACTTTTGATTGAATTTTTGCAGAATTTATATCATTCGGATATTTAAGTGCTAAAATATAAATAGCTCTCTTAAAATTAATTTACATTAATTTTTCATCAAATAGGAACTAAAAATCGGAAGTTATTGTGTTTAACTTTTCGTAAGTCAATTTCAATTGTAAATTAAAACATCTAAAAGATTTTTAATTTCGACTATGAAAAAATGTTTTCTCAAAAATTAGTTTTATTATCAATTGGTTTTTGACAATCTGATTCATTAACTATTCTTTTTTGTCTCTGATCAAATTTTGTTGAGATATTTATCTCTCAGTAGGAAACAAAATTTTTACGTTTCTCGACAAAATATTTCAAAGATATTATTTCTCATCTGGTGTAAAGAGAGATGTAATCCGTTTGTTAAAAGCGTGTGGCTAACTTTACTATTAAAATCTGTGCTCGCCTGTCTATTTGTTTGTTCGATTGAATGTAACATCATCTTCTCCAGAACGGCGGGTAATTGAGTTTCGAGAGATGAATGCAAAAATTCGTGGAAAGCCATTTTAACCATTCTCAATTTCGTACGATTTTAATCATGCAAGATATTAATGAAAAAGTCTAAAAACGCTACATTGGAAACAGAAAATGTATTTATGAATTTGTTGTCGCGGGTTGCACGAGATATTATTCATTTATTACTGTGGATTGTTGTGAGATATTAAAAGCTCTTATTTATGACAATAAAAACTTTATTTACGAATTGGCTGTTTGCTTGAATAGCCCCTTCATCTGGCGGGTTTCCCCGCTAGCACAAAGACTTTATATACTTTTCTGTTAATTGCAGCATTAAATTCCTCGTAGATAATATACATAAAAATTTTAATTTATTTGCTTCAAATTACTATTAATTTCGCTCCAATGCAATGATTTATTACTTGATGTGATATTTTTTAATAACTGATATTGCTCGAATATTTGTAGATTCGTTCTTTGCTGAGTTTGCTTTTGATGCTCATTACGTATTCTCGGGACGTTTTGATGTTCTTCTATAACGTACTTGAGTATATCTCATCAACTCTTAACATTGAAAAAAATGGAAATACTGTGTACAGTTTTAAAATATATTGACACGTTTAAATTTGTACTTTTTATCTATGATATGTGAGATATAAAACATGAAAAACAATGTCACTAACTTTAGGTTTTCTTTCGCTTTTGGCTTTAGTTTTGGCCGCGTCCTCGTCCTGGAACCTGTACTGCCTAACTTACACCTTTAATTCCATCCGCAATCACCTGCAGTACGAAAATTCTTTTTCAATCGCTGTTCAGAATTCAAACAAAGGACTTCTGTACTATATATACCCCAGATTGTAATACACAATGAACTGCATATTAGAACTTAGAGAAATTATATCCGCACCTACCGAGATTCAACTAACATAAAATCTGAATTAAAATTCCAAGTAGATCAATGCTGGAAATTTACAGTAAAGCTAGAATTGAATAATTTTAATTCTAAGAACTGGTCGAGGAAATAGTATAAAGATCAGCATCCTTGTCAAAGTTATCATCACTAACTTTCAAGAAATCAGTTCTCATCCTGGTAAGAGCCAAAGAATAGCAGTGGGTTATTTAACTCATTCCCTGAACCTTCCAAGTTTCTGAAGAATTAGCTTTCGGCGTAACTCCTTCAGGCATTAAATAAAATCTGGGCAGTTCATTTTACAGCCGAAATTATTCAATAAGAGGCAAGTAAAAGGAAAGTAGACATCTTTCTTAACAATTTAAAACTTAAAATTTACGCATTTCACTAATATTTAATAAAAGAAAAGGATTATCTAAGTGAAAATATTTAAATACGGAAGTTAGTCATTTCTTGCCAGTGGAATATAATACTGCTTTATTGTTATTGCTTATTTAAGGTTGACAAATTAATTGCCTCTGATAAAAGGATTTCAATTTTGCTGATTTTGCCGTTTCAGATCGTTTCGTAATTAGCGAAATCTGATTGCTATGCCTACAATAAGAATGTGTATTCGATATCTTGATAAGATTTAATTGCATTGTGTGTCCAAATCATATGTTTGCAATGCGATATCGGTACATTTTGTAATTTGTATGTGGTACTGTTTTTGATAAAGGGATGATGAAATGATGATTATTCGACCATAATTTCAGACGAATATTTAATCAATGTGTCTGGTCATTAGCGGAAAGAAAAGTTTCCAGTAGGATTATATAAGTTTTGTATACCTAATCTCAATTTTTTAAAAACGTATTGCATACCCTTAAGCGTTTTTTCGTCACGTGAGTGGTTAGCTCGTCCATCTAGCACTTATAAAATGCATGGTTCGAAACCAGGCAAAACATACTTATGTTTTCGTATTTCGTACTTCAGAAAATCTATTAGTCTCTATAAATTTAAGAACGTCGTTTTTAAAAGCATTAATTATGTGAAATTTCTATAGCTTATGACCCCTGTAATAAGAATTAATAAAATAAAAGAAACTACTTACAGTCTAATGAAAACGAAAATTAAGTTTATTTTAAGTAACCCCCTTCCAAATAATGGCTTACCGACGAAAAACAGAATAATGCCAAGCACCAGAAAAAAATGAATAAAGCATTATGGTAAAAAATAAAATTAACTATAAAAAACTGCCATTAAATTTCAGTTTTTAAATACTGTGCTATACATTACACGACAGCTTCTTCAAGCGCAAAAGTATTTTATCATTAAATATTTCAGAAAGTTACTATAATCATATCTCTTATTAGCAGTTTTTGAATGTAAAAGGAGTTAAAATCTTTCTAATTGTTCTGCCCGAGTCATTTTCATATCTCTTGAGGTAAGAAAGAAATATTCTCTCCACAGTTCTTTATTTTGTGAGAAAATGTCACAGAGTTAACACTATTTGTACTTACCTTTACTTTGTCTTACAATTCTCAAATAGTTAACTTATCGGAGTAATATGTGGCAAATCATAGTCAGCAAGTGAATGTATCTTATTGGCGATATTGTAGAGACATTAGGTTATTTCAAAGGAGCAACGCCTTCACCGGGAATCGAACCACGGACCTCTCAGTTACGCGTCGAGCGTGCTGACCACTACACCACGAATGCATGTGAAGAAGGCGGGAGAAATACCTTAAAATATAGCTGCGTAATTCCTAATTTACAATTATTTTTAAACGCTGCGTGTTTTATATAATCCTTTTTTGAGAACTGCATAAATCATTAGAAAATTTTAAATTTATAAAAATTAAATCTATGAAATATAAAATAATTTCATTCGACAACTTAGTGCCATCCTTCGCCTTATTTGTATGTTACGTAAAAAAATAACAGTTAACATGAAATAACTAGAATTCTCTGTGCTTTAGAATTAATATTCCTTATATCATATACATGCACTTTTATATATTTATAAATTTTAGAGTTATAATAGCATTCAATTTTTATTTCAGCTGTCACTACTCTGTTTAATATATTATAATTAATAATAATAGTGGAACTCGTTATTATTCTTTAGTATTTTTGCTTTTGGTTTTCATTTCAGCAGTATGCAAACATATTCCTTACTAGTTTTGGTTTCCATAAAATTGGTTAGAATTATTTCATGCGAAGCTATTTTACCTATTTCATATGAAAACATGTTCTTAAAACTGGTCCCAAACCTTTCGCAATGTTCGCATTTTTAAACCGTTATCGTGGTAAATGTAATTACATTCCTTAATTAAGAATATCTGAAAATTCAAAAAAAAAGTTTCTTAATTTATGAAATAGGAATGCAGGAAACTAAATGTCCAAGAACTTGAAATTTTAACTTTATATCTTTTTCTTATAAGTAGTATTATATATGAAATTGAATATAATAAGTAACTAAGTCTATTTTAAAATTGTAGAGAGTGGTTTTAAATTGCACAAATTAAAAGGCGTTATCTCTAATTTGTTTAATTTACTCGTATATTTTCTGTGTAAATGTTTTTCTCTAGTTTTCTAATTCCGTAGTAATTTTCATAGTTTGGATCATATTTGGGTAGAATACAAACCAAAAAATTTTAATCATAACTATAATAACCTGTGAAACAACTAATGTACTTCTTTTTTATTTTATAATTCTTTTAATTTTCTAGTCCTGCGCTAAAATTTACATACTGTTCGTCATCTATATTTATACTTTCACTTCCTGAAGTACTTCATTTCAAAAGTAACGGTTGTCATATCATTCTTGTATAATAACGCGCAAGCTTTCATTGTAAAGAAAATGGATAGTAAAATCTCAGTTATCTTTCCATTACATTTCTTTTCTTTAGTTCATTGCTTAGTTCATTTCTTTAGTTCATTGCATTTTGTTTCTTTAGATTTTTGCTAACGAAAGCTATTAAACACTCAAATGGGAAAGAAATTTGGAGCTCATTCATCCAGGCTCTGATTTACTTCTCTGCTTTACTTGCAGTTGATGCTCTTCAGAAATCCATTGCAATGCACGCTTGAAATCTACAAATATATTAATTTACTTTACATTTGCTTCTCCTGCCATAAATGCTTCAAATATAAAGTACTGAAAGTGTGATGACTTTCCCTGCGATGAAAAGATTCTCCATTATCCTTATCTCTCAACAAAGATATTGCACACACACGCATTATATATACAGTAATTCCTCTCATGTTGATACCTTCCTAAAACGATCCCAGCCTAATTTTGACATCAAGCTAATAAAACCTACATACTCCTGAACATTTACATATTCAGTTCTTACTGTAACTACAATACTAATTTATCCTTTCTTGTGGATGTAGGGTTTCTGATGCAGCTAGAAGCTAAAGTCTCGCAGATCCTAATAGATTGATAATGAGTCATCGCTACATCTTGCACAACACACAAAATATTGAGAAGCTTGAAATAATCTTTTTATTTTCCCTTAAGTTGAACAGTAAATGCACAACTTGTGGTACAGACAAAACTTCCATTATTTGTGGATATTTAAATTAACATAACAAAGGGTAATTTAAAGCGTAGAAACGCAGTCTAAGAGTACACATATAACAGAATAAATTAAGTTTGTTCAGAACATAACCTGCGAGTATTTTAAAACATCGATTAGCGAGGTATTAAAGCTGGAATATAATCTTAAGAAGAGCTGGTGTGAACAATTAACAAGACGCGGTTGCCAGAAGCTGTATTTCAGTGAGAAATGCGGAAAGGAGAAGTTAGAGTAAAGATTTAAATCATAAGTACTCTTTGAATGATTCTTTACATTTCTAAATTGAGTGAAATAGTCTTTCAGTTTCATCTGAGCGGCTGGTAGCATAAAATTTCTGTTCAATAATGTATACACATTGTTTAGTAATGCGTTTGATATGATTAATTTTTCATTTAGCTTGGTTTTCGATTTCCCTATATCAGCTTACAATCAGCATCGGTTTAATATAGAATAAGTAGGGTATTTCAGAATTTTTCTTTGCCATATTTTGTCATCCTTGACTGGAGTAAATCTATGATATAAATCATAACAGCAGTTAGTGCTTACCAGCTCTACGAGGACAAAAATTATGCAAGGTGTTTGCAGGATAGGTTAAAAAAGTGTCAATACAAAGAAATACAGAGTGCTTCAAATGAATATCGGGGTTTTAATGCTTTATAGTATTTATTACGTAAAACTTAAAATTTTAATTAATACGTGAAATGAAAGAGCAACTCAAACAGTTACACTTACAAGCTTACAAGTGTTCAATATGAGCACCCTTCATCACACGGCACACATCAAGTCGATAGGCCAGTTGTTCCCAAACGCTGATTAGTGTTTGTGGTATAATTGTTGTCTCAATCCTGTTTCTTAGGTCGGGTAGGTCAGCTGGTAGTGGAGACACATACATGCGATCCCTTACGCGATCCCCACAGGTAGAAATCACGTCAGTCTCTCACTCGCTCAACACTCTCTTCACTAACCATTGGTCGTTCCGTACTCTTCCCTTTGCAAAGGCAGCCAGTATTTTCAAACTGATGATACCATATACGGGGGTTATTATCACTTAATGGGATCACATCTAAACTTAATCCGGAACGCACGTTGCACAGTAAACAACAAATTCGGTCTTTGCAAACTGCAGAACACAAAAAGCTTTCTATTCACTAGTCGCCGTTTTTGCTATTAGCGCTTTCTGGCGCATGCACGTACAGAGCTGTGTGAGTTGCTCTTTCATTTCATGTATTAATTATGATTTTACGCAGTAAATACTACAAAGCGTTAAAACTCCCACAATCATTTAGATCTCATTCATTCTGTATTTCTGTACCTGAATCAATCAAAACGTTCCTTTCTTAGGCAATCGAAATTATGACCGATGTATTAATTAAACATTTTAGGGATTATATAAAAACTAGCAGAGTAAACGTAAGTTCAGATGCATAATGCAGATAGCTACGTATATTAAGACTTCGAAGGTAAGTTTCTTACATCTACATTCTCAAATCAGTAAAATATCAATACGGAAGTTACAGCTCCTCTTTCCTATTTAAATAATAAAAATATTAAAGCTCCAAGTTTTGCATGTAATTGAAAGTCAATATTGTGAAATAAAGTAAAGACCCATAAAAGTAGTTCCTTCTATTCTTTTTCATCAGGATAAAATTATGTAAGATAGGCAATTAGACAAATTTTGAGGCCGATTTTTATAAAAATGCGTAATTATTGTATAGTAATTGTTTAGTGTAATGGGTAATCATTGTTTAATAATAGCTTAGTAATGTGTAATCATTTCATTAATAATGTTAATGATTGTTTAGCAGTTCCGTTGATATGATTAATTTTTCATTTATCTTGGTTTTCGATTTCCTTATGTCAGTTTATAATCAGCATCCGTTAAAAATAGGATAAATATGACACCTCAGAATTTTGCTTTGCCAGATTTGTGTCAGAATTTGAGATTGTCCGAGTGTGAGAATGTGTCAAAATGTCAGAAATTTTCTTTGCCAGAATGTGAGAATATTATAACACTGGAATTTTCTCTGAAGTACAGTTTATGTAATAATTTAAAATTGTAATCTTTCATTAAAAGTTTGCAAGTGGCTAAAAGTACGTTATCTGAATATATACTTATTTCATGCATTAAACTGAAACCACAATCTCAAAAATCAACCATTCAAAATATATTCAGTTCGGCAATCATTTTGAAAGAGTATTATGTATTAAAATCTGGAAAGAATAAAGCATTCTACTACAAAAAAAGGATTTTCTTTTCGTTCCCGGATATATGAGAAAAGCGTGTTTATAATTAGCCAGCAATTCATAGCATTTAAAATCTGAAATGCATAAAACATAAAGAGCTGTAACTAATACTCAATATTGAATTCTTCTTGATGAGATATTTTCTTGTTTGTTCCCTAAATCTTTATTACATAAAGAGAATAAAATCTGCCATCACGAAATATCACTGATTCGAATTTTTTGGCTGAAAATTAAAACTCTTCGAAATTGTTTTCAAATTAGGATCTTTCTAATATGTCATTTCAGACCATTAATTAATGCTGCAGTTCCCGTCCTTTCTTTCTTATGAAGTGCGTTTCAAAATAAAAGTCATGATGAGATAATTAAAGTACAATTAATATAAAGTTTGAAGCGATGACACAGAGATTATAGAAATTAAAATCTTCTACACATAATGAATTTAAAATGAGAAAGTTTGATGAAGATTAAAGAGATATTTTAAACTTATTTTGTCGCTATCTGATAAGAAGTTACTGTAAGCATATACTTATATGGTATACGAAGCGCAATTTAATAGTCTTCCGTTTTTACGTTTTCCTGAATGTGAAACCCCATTAATCTAGGTTACTTATTTTGGAGAGGGTCAAATAGTTAATTATTCTCAGTCGACAGATTTTATTTATTGACTGAACTGAGATACTTATTTATGCAGTGTATTAAATTACTTTTAAGAAAACTGTCTGAAATACTAAGCTTAATTAGTCCAAAGGGATTTAGTCCCGAAGGACTATTACTTTCGTTTTGCGATTTTGCGTTGAATCACTCTGAATGCCCGTTTCACTTTTCAAATTGTTGCCACTAAATGTTATCGCTCTGCATTAAATTTTAAAAAATGAAAAATCTGCATAAATGTATGGCATGTTTCTCGCATTGTGATAAAACCTAGAACCATCGAATTTTGAATGACGTAATCCTACTGCGAATATGGGCATCTGGAAGCCCTAATTTTGAATTTGAAATTTGCTTTATTATCGATTTTATGTTTTGTAACATTTCAACGAATTTCTGATTAACAAACTAAATGATTTCAAAGCGAGCAATGGCAACACTGT
>KK115803.1:228226-253499 GCA_000611955.2 Stegodyphus mimosarum | reverse complement strand
AGACGTCGTATTAACTATCCAATCAAAATGCATTGTAAACCAAAACTAACTCAGTCTGAATTGGAATTTCACTCTGAACGTAACGCACTTGCTCTTTACGCTTCGGTCTAGTTGGACTGCTGTCTGCTACTTTCTTTCTTCCTGAATTGCCTTCGCCTCCAATTTCCTATTCGTTATAGATCAACACTTCTACGACGTTAAAATTCCTGATGGTCATTACTTCAGACTTTTTTTTATTATTACATATATATATATCTTAAATGTCAGTGCTTACAGGATAGCGAACAAAGTTATGATTGTGATTGTGATTACGAGACCAAAAAGGAACATTCTTTCAAAGCATGAAACGAAAAAAGCAATATATATTTAAATACTTAAACAAAATCTTTTCAATATGCTAAGACAAAAAGGCACATATTTTAAAATTTTATTCATGCAGCATATTATGAAGAGAACACTCTTAAGTGTCGTTAACTTTAATTAGTAATCGTATTTTATATTTCGAAACAATTAAGTGATTTGGAAGATTTGTTTTACTTCGATGTTGAAATTTATCCTATCAGGGTATGCATATATTATAGCTTAATATCATATATTTCTTAATCATAAATCTCAAGCATAAAGTGATTTTTATACTAGCAGACGTTTCAAGGATAAAAATCCAATATCTAGTCAATTAAAGAAATGAAACCTTGAATGTATTTGGTTCGTGAACAATTTTTTTAATTTTGCCGTTTATTTATTCTACTAGTGACCTTTTGCAGCTAATAAAACGCGCTGATATAATAGTAATAGGTTTTCAATACTTTTTATTAGTTCAATAGTTCAAATTGTTTTTTATTAGATCATTCATTCGTTAAGAATAAAATATATCATTAAGAATGGTGAAGCCTAAATTAATATTGTGGAATGACGCAAATCTTATTCGACAGAATCAAATGAATAATTAAATGTTCATATGATCAAATTCATCAGAATCACGAAACTGACATTATTCATACAGCTTTCCTCAAGTTACACCAAGTAGGCATGAAATTCAATATTTTCAACTATTATGTCATGGACATTGTCCCTCAAATATGTATTAATATTGCATAAGTGCTCTGCAATGATAATGATATCAATGAAATCTTGTTGTTGTTACTTATAACAACCAAGCCACAATATTACAGTATGAATCCCTTTCAGTTTTCTTATTCCTTATTCTCCTTTACTCCAGAAACAAATTACCGAATACTCTTTAGATGAGAATGGAAATATAGGATTGTTTTCCTGTTGAATTCATGACTTACGTTCTGGCACATGACTTCAAGTTGTTTATATATTCACTTGATCTTAGTTGGTGTGTCTGTGTTTATTTCTGATTAAGTACATTTTTTGATTAATCAGTTATCAAATAGCAGATAAAAAAGATTTCGCAGAAGAATTATCAAAAATTTTGATTCCTTTAGAACATGGGATAAATAATTCAGATTAATCGTCGTATCTCTATTTAGATTGTGCATATGGTTGTTCGGTTCTGTATATCTCAGTTGCATATTTTAATTATAAAATAATTAAAGCTGATTATTTTTATTCTTTGGGAAGGGAGTAAGTTTTGAATCGTTTTTCGCAAATAACAAGCACTCCATATTTTAATAAACACAGGACGAAGTGTTTTGGAATTACATTTCGGTATCAATTTAAAAATACAAGGCATCCGATTCTTTACAATTGAAAATGCGTATTATTCATTGCAGTACTTTCGTTTGATGTCATGAATTAGGAATTAACAAAGCATTTCCTAGTTAGATTAAGTGTTACCAGAAATTTTTCGATTAAAGTAGCAAGAGAAGAATAAAAAAATCGCAAGTAGCACATGGCGTCAGAGATCCGTGATATTTGTGACGTCATAGTTGCGTATGTTCGCATAAACTTTGAAATCATCACAAATTCAGTCTCCATAGCTTCCATAGCTGCGGAATGTAATTCGATACTGAATTGCTTTATTTATGTATATTAATTTTCACTAAAATTTTAAGGTTATATTGCAAATTTTCTATTGTTTTAATATCCACTTCTTCTTTTAATTAATTCTCAGTTAATTTAGGTTTTTATTTTATAACTCATTCTCTCATATCCATTGTTTTTTACGTTTGGATTGTTGGTTCTTTTGTGCTTTCATTTCTCTGATTTCGCTGTTAAGGTTTTTTAATTAATTTTTTAGTTTTATTTTAATTGTTAATGCTTAATAGATCTATGCTCTTTCACTGTTAAATGTCTTTGCGTAGGGAAAACGACATTATTTTGATTTTTAATTCCTTTTGATTGTTTAGTTCTTAGAAATCAGGAGAATTAATTTTATATCTTTCTCTGTTTGAATATACAATATATGACGCACAGGCTATAAATTGATTCTGCTAAAAATGGGCATAAAGAGCAACATTTGTTCAGAAGTAAAATGAGTATTAGTATGAAGGTGCATAATTTTGTTTTACACTTTTTCGCAATATTTTCCGTTTATTACTATTGTCTTTACAGAGTTGTCCCATCTATCAATATTACAATGGAACCTTTGTTTCATGAATTCGAAAGAAAATTTTTAAATCGCCTTTTGTACAACGGGCAAACAACTTGAGTGCACAATGTTTTTCACAATATTTTAAATATTAAATTTTTAAATTATTTATATCTATCCCACTTAATCAGAATTTTCTGCTTCCAGAAGAAGAACAAATTGCTAACGTATGAGCTAAATAAGCAAATAAAAGTTGTCGTTTGTAATATTTAATTTTTTACAGAATATTAATAAGGGAAGAAGTGTAAAGAATGATGTTTTGATCTTTTAGAGATACAATGAGATAGTTATTCCAATTATAAACAAGTATTCATGTCTTAACTTATAAAGTAATAACTTTATTTTCCTTAAACAGTATGCATCAGTTTTAAAAATATTTCATTTTAAAACTGATCAAGTAGCATTTGAAGTAAAATAAATCATAGAACAAACAAAGTAAATAATAAGACAATCAGTCACGATTTCAGATGATTTTAATTTTCTGTGAAAATAATCGATTAGTTTTAGAGTTAATTAGTGAATTATGTTTATTATAGAGCCAATGTTAATTTATACTCTTATAAATGCAGGTCATTTTCAGAAGTGGTTGCTTCGAAAGAATTTACTGCAAGCATATCCACTGTATTGTTAAGATAACTTATTTTGTGTCTGCTATTTTTTCTCATAAAATTCCATTTCAGATTTATTTCTTAAAATATACTGGTGAAACCAATTATAAATTTCTCTAATCATGTAATTTAGATTAGACAGTAATTCTTTGAATGAATGTGAAACAGCCAAGTGCAGAGAAGGCAGACGCATTTCATTAAAAACCAATTAGGGATATCTTCCTTCATAAATGCAAAAGTGAATACTTTGTTCCTCATATATTAAATGTTCCAGTATAAGAGAGAGCAACACCAGAGTTACCATTGATTGTACGAGTATAGTGCCATCTTAAGCTAAAGCCAATTTTTTGGAAAAACTTATTTTATATACGCACACATAATGCATTATTTGAGGTCTCTACAACTTCAATAAAATCTAAAAATTCTGTCGTTGTATTTGATGTTTTATTAAAATACCATTCAGATAAGCATAGATTTTTGCAACTTGGAAGATCTGTAAACTCGTCCAAATAGAAAATGAGGATGTATAAATATTAATTACTTGTTCTTTGCTCAGTTCTAGAGAAATGACTTTATCAATCGTCTGCATTTTTTCCTGTGCAAACATATTGGGTGATGAAACTTCTTTCTTAAGAATTTCAATCAATTGGTCGATAGACCGTAACGATGTATGGCGAGCAACAAATACAGAAAATTTTAATTTAAAATCATTTATGCTGTTCACAATTTCAAATGAATATTCAATCTTCTCTGAGGCAGCATTTGTTGAGAGTTTTGTTTATACTTTGAAAAAGTACTGTGTGCTTCATTAAGCCAGTTTTGTCTATACTTAGTTCGCATTCACCCATACGGCAATGAGTTCAGTCTTGTCTGTTTTTATCTTTTCTAACCAGTTCTCAATCATGAATATTTAAAGCCAAACATTTTGAAAGGTGATGTTGAATTTTTTCACGTTATTCACAAGTTTGCACCTCCTCTATGACCTCAGGATTTCAAAATGCCAGCTTTTATTTAAACGCAAATATGTTTTATTATAAATTTGATTTAAATCTATATTTTATTATAAAACATAAGCGTTTTACGACATATTAGAACATTTTTAAAGTAACAAAAAATATCACAAAATGATGGAATACCAAAAATTTCACAGAATTGCATATTCCAATATTTTAATGGTACAGGTGGTCAAAAGTAGCAAATTTGCGAAACCAGCACGATCAGGAAACATTGGTTAGATCTGCGGATCTGTATGGGATGTACGTTTCATATCTATTAAGTTCAAAAGTATCGAGACAGCTTAAAATTAAATTTTGATCTTCTTGTACCAGTGTCCAAAAATAATAAAAAAAATCTCAAGTAAAGAAAATTCATTCAAAGCTAATAAAATCTACTGACTGGAAATATGCCATTTTATTTTTACTCGGTGTGCAACTTTCATCAAATTTATTTTTCTTTTTTTTATAGAGAAATATTATATTATTGTAAGAGTTTGGAAAGCATGTTGGAAACATACCTGACGTACATCGAGTTTTCTGCTATGTTTCAATTCGACAGTAAAAACACACGGTGCTGTAAATCGTTAAGTAAGCAAGGAGAAATAAATAATGAGCCTGGCAGCGAAAAACTAAGTTTACGAAAGAATGTTTTTCAATACTATGGTTTACAATAATAATTGTGTTACATATTCGTCAGTATAAATTTGCATATTGAGTGTATTTGACACAAAGTGGCGGTTTGCAGAGATATAAATGCTATTTACTGTCTTCGCTTCTACAGATGGCCAGGAAATGGCTAGTAGATGCCAAACACATGGTGAACAAGTAGCTTCAGAGCAGCAGCAGTGACCAGCTTCCAGAAGGTAAGATGGCAATTACCAGTAGCCGGCGGCATGTAATGGATGCGGGAAATAGGATATAAGTCTCCACCCGAGTTATATGCTTCCTCACATTATAATCGTATTTATTAAGTTATGTTCCTGAAAATTTTATTTGTGTTTCGAACATAAACAAGCAGTTGACTAAAGCAGCTTTCTTTCATCAAGGTAATAATGAAGGCAATCATTTTTAGGTTAAGTGAGTAATTAATTTTGAAGCTATGGCAGGAGTTAGTATAATTTCAAGCAACTGTATTAATCTTAATTAATACGATTTCTAAATTTTGTAAAGTTCACGCATTACTTAAGCCTTAGCGATGTTCTGTAAACATAGGTAAAACTCTGGGAGACTGGTCTAATGTAAATCTGTGAACCGTATCAATGAACCAATTAATTAACCAATTTTTCTCAAAGAACCACTTAAGGTTATTGGTTTTATATAGAAGTGATAAATATGTAATGAATTCCAAAGCTGGAAATAATGGTTGGCTACTTATAATATTGTACATAAACCAGACGCAGTCAGAAAAGCCTTAAAACTTTTCTGATAATAATAGAAATCTTAAATAATAAAACAAAAAGAACACTTTTGGATGTAAAGATTACCATAGCTGATGTTTACAAGCAGGCCATCCTCTTAATATGTTTGAAATACTATTACTAATAAAGTTATTTAAATTTCATTTCTAAGGAACTAAAGGCTTTCTTTTGAGACATTCTTGTGGTATATTGTTAAACACTTTAAGATGGCTAGTTGGAAGGTCTTAACTTCGATTCCCGGCAAAAGCTTGGTAGATTTTCTTTTTCAAGAAGTTTCTGCTTGGAAAAAAGTTTGAAAACAAACAAAAAAAAACGTAGATTTTATAGTGTGTTTGAATTAAAATATAACAAAGGATAATTCATCAACACTATTACGTGTTCGATAAACTGGATTACGTCTTTTCCATTAATCAGCTTTCAAATCGGAAAGTGTGCATAGAATGAAAGGCTATCTTCCACGTGTCCTTGGTGTATAATAGTCAGCGCATCTAGCTGCCATAGTGGACTGTTCCAAGTTCAATCCCGGCGAGACCAGACTTGACTTTTTTCTTAATTTATGCTTACAGAAAATCATACACTGCGGAAAATAAATGTAGGTTAGTCAAAGCAGAGCAAATATATTACAACGACTAAAGTGAAAAGGTTTGAATAACAATTAATATCCCTTTTAAATCAAGACTGAATAAAGTATCTGTTGAGAGTTTGATAGGCGTTCTCTGTTGGCATTTCATTAAACAAATCATTGTCTTTCAGCAACTTTATTCAAAGAAAAAAAAACTTGCCGAAGCTTAGGATCCCGTATGCGTAATTTATAAACTAGTTTTATCAAAGGAATTTAAAACAAACTTATCAGCCAAAGTTGCCTTTATAAATCCCCTAATCATTTTAAACCCTTGTTGTATTAATTGGTCCCTTGTCACCAGTGAATTCAACACAAATTCATCCTCCTCTTTCATCTGCAAAAATTCCTTAACTATCTTGTACGCTTGTATTTTCTCATGTGGGAATACTATTTAAGAAGTTAATCAATCATCTGATTTACTAGACTTTTAAGCGGATACATTGGACGTATTTTTATTAGATTGCATCCTTGATATGAAGGAACGAAATTTTATCATCTTTGAAATTTAATGCTTTCTATCTTAAACAAAAGTTTTATTATCAGTTTAGCGTATGAGACTATATCTTAATTAAAATTAATAATTAACAAAACTTTATAATTTAATTACTAACAGCATTATTAAAACTTTTGCTATACGCTTTTCTACAGGATATCTATAAATGCACTGTCACGTTTTAAAGAGATATAACTTCTGTACTTTCAGTGCAACTGTTGCTAATAACCATTCCATTTATATATTATTTGTATATTATTGTGTATTTTGTCATATTAAGACTCCACATAAACCTCAGAATTTAACGGAAATGGGGATATTTATTATTACAGACTACAAGAAACTGTGGAACATTATTGAATAAACGCCAGATTATTAATTCTTATTTATTCTAACATGCCTTATTTTCTTTAGTGCGCTTCCTATTGGTTCACTCTAAAAAAATGGCGAAATCAATCTAAGTTAGAGACGTATGCGCTTTCTTGAGTACTTATCGAACAAAGAGTAAGTTTGTTACTATGGGACTAAGTGAGATAGCTTTTCCGAAAAGCGGGTTGAAAACGAAGCTTCTCCAGAGGAGTGGAGAAGAAATCTGTCGGCTGAGCCAAAGGTGAGCTTAGGGTTGCCAGAAAGTGGCAGGAAAAGGCAGGGTTGCCAGATTTGGCGCGAAACTCCTCATTAGCCGATATTTTGTGATATATCGTAGACGAGAAGATTCTAAAACGCATTTTTGCGGTTTTCTCAGGAATATTCTTGAAGGTAGGTTGAAGTTATATATACTCTACCTCTTCGGAGGGAACGTAGCATCTTAAGTTTAGAGGTCAGCTTCAGAGTGGTCGACCGAGTAGGGAACTGTACTTTAGTGCTTTGCGTGAAGCTGTCTTCACCATTATAGCCTGAAGGTTGTGTTGCTGATTGATTCAGCGTCTTTGCAGCAGATTTTCTACAAGTGTAAACGTGTCTTTGGAAATGTCATGTGTAATAGTGCTTACTGGAGAATAAATTGTGTTTTGACTATTCTTCAGATATTATCATCAATTATTTCAAAACTACCAACTCGTAGAACGCAACATTATTTTTGCGCATTTCCTGCTAGCTCACTCTAGAACAGGGGTACGCAAAAGCCAATCCATGGGCTGAATGCTGCCCTCTTAGTTGCTTGATCCGGCCAGTAAGGAAATCCTCAGCTTACATCTTTTTCGATTTTGCACGCAAACTATCTAAATCAGCAGTACAAACGCACATTTATTATTACAGTGGTTATGTGCATATATACGCATGATTATACTAGCGGTCAAGCTAAGTTTAGAACACTAGATACACTAGAATAATTCAGCATCCGCCGAAGAATATACCTTTATAATTTCTAGCAGCTTTAATACCAAAATTAAACAATGAAATAAGAATATTTTGAGACAAAACGAATTTTGAGATAAAAAAGGGAGACCTTTCTGGCCCATGATTCAAAATATTTGCCCACCCCTGCTCTAAAAGAAAATTTGCAGGAAAATTTTGTGAGCTGCTAGCATTTGCTCCATATTTGAATATCACATCACGCGAACATCGTTTCCAAATATTTGACATATGTCATTAATGAAAACTATGCTAACGAAGTTAGAAATCCGCTGTTATGATTAAAAATATTTTTTGATGATATTCCTATTTCTATGGCTCAAAGAGAACAATTTACAGAAAGTAAACGTTAGCTTGCACTCAAACACCTTGCACCGTCATTCAAGGACGTTGCTGGTTTCTTTGGTGTTGATCATTTTGTAATTTCTCGAATGTGGAAACCATTCCAAAAATGTCAAACACTTGTTTGGAGACATGTGTCTGTTATCCTCAAGCTGTGTGTCTGGTCCTCTTGAAGATCGAAATATTGCTTTAGTGTCTATATGGAATCGACAAGCGACTTCAACAATTGCTACGTCCTTGGTTGCAGAGTCATTTTGGTTAAGACAATATCTGCCAGTATTGTGCTTCGAAGGCTTCACGTGAAAGGACTGCAAATCGCTGTACAAAGTGTTTTTGTTCCACTAACTACCCTGTCCAGAGATGCAAGATTAAAGTCGTGTCGTCAGTATCTCAATAACAATGTTTCAGATTAGCGAAACTTCTTGTTCAAGAACGAATCCAGATCTGCCCTGGAATCAGATGATAAGTGTATAAAGGTCTAAAAAGAGTGAGACACACATTCAGGCACAGAGCATCATCGAACACCACGCATTCAGAGCTGGCTGCATCAAAGTGTAGGCTGAAATTTCAATGGGATATCGAACACAACTGCACCGTTTTAACGACCGTTACGTGAGGACTACGTAGTATCAGAATGAAGTCTTGCAAATCATCGTGAGATTTTCAGCCGCAGCACGTGGGTTCCATTTCCTCGTCATAGATGATACTCGTAACGCCCGTTCCCATCAAGCCAACATCATACGACTACCTAGAGAGTGAGAGCAATTTTCGTATGAAGTGCCCACCGAAGTCCCCCGACCTTAATCCCACTGAAAATCCTTGGAACGTCCTCGGGCGTACTATCTCTGCTCGTTTACGTCCTCCAGCTAATCTCAGCTAGTTGAAAACTGCTCTAATAGAGAATGGTCTTTGCTAGCATCTGCGATGTTTAACCATCTCATTGAAAGCATTGAAAGCTCTGAATTTTGAGTGAAGGTGATCACATGCATTATTAATGTAAGTTCTGTTTGTTTGTAGCTTTAAACATTAATTTGTTAATGATCAAAATGTGACATCATTGTAGAATTTACGAAAACAAAGAATTTTGTATATAGCTCTTGTTTTCTTTCATGAATAAAAATATTTGTTACCTTCACTTCCAATATAGTGTTAATCAAAACTTTAGCTTCGAATTTTGTTTCATTTTATTGTCGAATGTTTAATATTTGGAAAAACAATGTGGTGAAAAATTGGCGGTTAGCTAAAATATTAAATACGAATTCTCAGTTGAATTTTCTTCATGGTAGTATGATGACATATAAAGTTTAATGAAAGTAATTGCAAACAAAATCCATTCTTCTTAATTAAAGTAGTTTTGCTTACGCTACTCAGATTATGGCAGTATGATGGCATATTGTTACAATAGAAGGCAATAAAATAATTTTAAGTGATTAAATTAGCACTATTAATTAAAATGTTTTTGTTGTTGTATTTATATCCGTGATTATATTTTTAACCAGTAAAAACTCTGGAGTTCTCAAAATATATAATCGGATTCATTCAATGTTCTAAAATTTCCTAATTCATAATAATTTAGCTACTCCTGTGTAGCTTAACATAATGCAGCAGAAACCACTGCTGCAGGTAACACTACATTTGCAATTGTTTAGTTATATCCGGATCTGTCCATCTGATCCAAACTGTTAAGCAATGCTTTTCATGATTCTTTTCGTAATAAAATTAATTCTTTTCCATTTAGTCTTTTCGTTCTTCTTGAAAAATAGGTTTACAATTTATTGCATGGACTTATTTATTTACAAACGATAACTCTAAGTATTGGAAGAGAATCAGCGAATCGCCTTTAATCCAATTCGAAATATTTTTTGCCTTAAAATTTTTATAAGAATATATAGTTTTAAAAGAAGAAACATGTAGTATTTTACTTGCATATATATTAATTTCTTGCCAAACTAAAATAATTTACCATGATGAGTTTTATTTATTTGAATGAAATTTTGCCTTTAATTCTTCAAATCTTATTTGTTATTTTAAATTTATGTCACAATTTTATTTATCAGAAGCATTTCTAAATTCCAATAATTTATTTCTGTTTGATGAACAAATATTTAAACATCAAATCATAAATATACATATTTAAAAGCATTTATTTTAGCCCAATTTGGTTTCTTTAAAATTTTAAATAGTATTTCAGTACTGAAGCTCGACTGTATTTGGTTCCTGAGTTTTAGATGTAGAAGAAGACCATCTTTACTTGCAAAGAAATTTGTACATACTACTTCGTCAAATGTCATGACCCTCCAAGCTTAAGAAGTTACGTAAATCTGAGTTTGCAGGTAATATATTGAAGACACAAATGTTTCTGAATTTGAATTTGTTAGCTAATCTGAATGATAATAAATTAAAGGTAATATTGTTTTCTGTAAGCTAAATCAATCATCATTATGATGATCACTAATTAGAGATATAAAAGGCTATGACAGATTGCAAATGCACAAATTTTTAATAAAAACCAACCAAGCTTACATTATACAATAAATTATATGTTCCTGACGTCTTCATGTGAGAGTAATAGACACTGCTGCTACCTCTTTCATTATCAGCAGTTGTAGATTTCTGTGACAAAATACAGAAAATTCTTCGGAGTTCTAGAAAGTGTTGTATACCCAAAATCTATATCACAAGACTACTTTCGCTTCTAAGAAGAAAGGTGAAAAAAAGGAATTAACATTCAGTTTTTGATTTGTGCTATGGTATACAGAAGCATAATTTTAAATCTGAGCAATATATAGACTTAGCTCAAAACATCTACTTATCCCAAGTTTGCAGAACGTATTGAATACTTAAAAAATTGATTTAAATGTATATTTATATATCTCACGATACACAAGTTCTCTAGCATATCAAATCAGATATAGAAAACTACAGTTTCTGACCTCAAACATTTGTCTTTCATTTAGCTTTTGCTGAGAAAGACGATAATGCTCAATGCTTTATAGTATTAATGCTAAAATAAAATCTACGGCTATTGACATATAATTTTTTGGTGATCTTTAATTAGCTGTATTGATGAACTGATTGCGTTATTGAAAACATTCATAGGTGATTTTCGTCTTCTCTCTTTACATGTCAGTAACGCCAACTATGTCTTTATAAACTTGTTATTCGTAAACTTTTGACTGATCTTATTTTCTACCCGAAATGGGAATTTAAAGTTCTACATTTTTGTGCTATTTTTCGCTTACTGTCATTTCTTAGAAGGTTGCATTCTAAGCTTGGAAAAGCCAAACTTCTTCCAGGTAAATTAGCATTTAACTGCTTCTTAAATTCACTCCATTATTTATTTTAATCTATCTATATTAATTATGTTACAGCAATTATTATACTCATTTATGTATTTACTGTTAGAAATTTAGCTGTTGTGAAGATCACGGTAATAAAAGTTAAAATGAAGTGTAACTGTGATAATAAATTAAGAGCACTAAAAAGTGATGAATTACTTACACTTATAAAGTTAGCTAACATTGCATTGTGACCGCAATACCCCATCAAATAAACTTATGCATGGAAGATGAGATATATGACCTAGCATAGGAACATTAATTAAATAACTTACTGAGAATTAGAAAAGCCAGATGCAGAGTGATGACAATCACATGTGACATCAATTTTATTTCTTGTTTACAATCATGATTGTTTTCTTGAATAAATATCAGAACACAAATAAATTAGCCAGATTAACAAAACCCTTTCGCTGATGAATACGCATTGTCGTAAACAGATCTACACGAAACCTTACACCCAACAAGAGTTAGATGACCTGACTACTGTAGACACAAAATCGACACAAATTAATCTGCGAGCATCCGTTTAAAAAAAAGTTCCTGAGAACGCGAACTTGTGAAACATTTTTGAAGAGTACCAGTTTTGCCGGAGACTATAATCATTTACTTGAAATGATAATAAAACTCGTTAACGCAAACATTCATCCGATGAATTAAACGATCGAAGAAATATAACTTCAGCGAAGCTATCAATCAGGTTTAACTCTCTCACAAGTAGAAAAAATTATAACAGCTATCTTCAATAATCAGGATTTGAAAAGAATCTTACAGTTGTCCAAGTCGTCTACATACATGTCACGAAATTCCGCATGGCGTAAAAAAATGCAGTAGGAGGGAACAAATATCACAGCATTAGCATGGCAGTAGAAGTAACAGGCCGAAAAAGCCTCGTTCTTCACCTCCGAACTCCAGCGCAGAAGAGAGCCCAAGTAAAAACGATGTGAGAATATAGAAAGCAGGCTTGCTTGCACATTTACGTTTCTACGCTTTACTGGGAAAGAAAACCCTTTTTCCATGCAAATTAAATTGCTTCTTGAATTTATCCAATGTATTATTCTTTCTCTTATCTATATTAATTATGTCACGGCAATACTACACAAATTACATTACATCAAAGTATCTGTTAGAGATTGAGATCCGATGAAACGTTAATGAGTTGTAATCGATTATAACAACGATTATATATAAATGGAATAAACACATGAGCCATAGCAAGAGCTGCCCGCACTTATTAGCTACTTATTACATTATGCAAAACGCTGGAACCAAGAAGAATAACGCTCTGCTCACGGTCAACAAAGATTCTGGTTATTTTTTAGCAGAGGCATCGTAGCTCCCTCTATGGTAAGATGAATGTTATAAGATAGAATGGAGTGGAACATTCTGCTCCACGCTAAAATAGTTATATTTTAGCACAGCATAATTGCAAAAGTATAGCATTGATAATATATAATAAACCTATAACATAATATTAAAAATGAAAATATCCGTTACGACATTAATGCATTTTGGAATATAATAGAATTAACAGCAAAACATTCGTACAGTTATAAAATTGATAATAACTTATATAGTACTACAGTACATTAATTAGATTCATCCATAAACATAAGTATATATTTAGCAGACATATTTTTATGTACATCTTTTAAATGTGTCTGTAGGAGTTCTAACTACAGCCGTTCTGAGACTTCGCATCAGGTTCGGTTATAACTTCTTGTGTATGACATTTAATCCATTTAAAAGGAGGCAAATTATTTTCATTGATTAAAGCAAAGGCACCAGGGTTAACACTGGCTTTGCCAAACTGCCATTTATTGTTAAGGTAACCTCGATGCCATTTTTTCTAACTTGACTGAACTATCTTAGTATCTTTTTACCAATGAGACAGCCTACTTTACTTTAGATTTAATAGTGAAGATTCCGCGATAGCATTTAATGGTCGTCCATTCACAAAATGGCCAGGTGTACGGACTTCAAAATCTGTAACTTCAAAGGATAAAAGAGCTAAAGAACGCGAATTAAAAATTCCCTCAATTTGAATAGAAACAGTCAGAAACGTTTTTAGTCTAATCTTAACATCATCAAGAGCCGCACGCTTTTATTATCTATCACATTATGCTTGATTCCGGAGCAAGAAGAACAACTGCTCTGCTCGCGCTCTAGAGGTTTTCTGATTCTTCTTTAGCAGAGGTATCGTAGTGCCCTCTAGTACAAGGTAGGACGGAGCAGAACACTATCCTTTGTATAATATTTGTATGCATTTATACACGTCCACTTGCTTTAATATTTCAAATTCAAAGAGAGGAACTGCAAAAGAATTAACTTATTAATTCTTGCATTTTGTATACATAGTAATTTAAGTAAATTTCACGTTTCAGAATTTCTAATCTGAAGTTTCTAGTCAGTTTTTTTAAGAATAAAACTGCAGCGCGTTTCATTCGCTTCAAGTGGGAAAAATATTAAATATTTTCTCCCTGAACGCTAAATTAATCAAACAAACTTAAGAACTATGGATGTCCAATTATAATTTTAAATGGAATTAAATAATTCTAATTGTAAAACAGCTGGCGCCACTTTCGGTCTCTCTGAAATTAAAATACAAATACAAGTGATAACTATTAAATGACTTAGCATACCGGCTCCATCAGCCACAGCTTCTATCCTGCTCGCTAAGAATTACAAAATATAGATCAGTGTACAGAATCCGAGACAAACAACGCTGAGTTTCTGCAGGTATTTCTCTAAGTTATAAATTCTGTAACTATTCAAACAAAATATAATTTTTATTCTTGTGATAACAGGCTGAAGTAACAAAAAGCACCGGAAAGTACATAAATATAGTATATTACCTAAAATAAATCTTACACTGTTTTAAAATCAGAATTTCTGAGCAATGGACGCTTCGTGATTGGATACCTACAGCTATTAAGTGCAAAGTTTTTTCAATAGTTTTAATAAAAATATTCAGCATGAAATATGAAATTGATTAATAAGTGTCGGGATCAGAAAAAGAATTATTTTCGGAATTAAGTAATTTACAAGTTTTTAGAATTAAGCATGGTAAATCATATGTTTTATGTTTATTCATTTAGAAAATGTGAGTTTTTCGTGTGATAGTATTAATATAATAGGCTTAAAAGCACGTATTCGGATATTAAACAATATCTATTGAGCTGGATATTTCGCTTAAATTTAACTATCCCATCCTTCTGGGAGAATGTACAGGAGCCCATTTGTATTCCTGTTTCATTATCGAAAATAGTTGAAATTCTGTTTTTGTGCTAAACAAAAAAATCTTCTTTCTGTATGAATAGAAATAAAATCCATTCTGTGCAGACACCTCAAACAAATTAATTTACTATGATTTATCTCCATCTGCTGATAGTTTAATTTCTTCGTAAAGAAATACATTTACCAATTTAATTTTATGAAAAGACTATAAGTTAAAATTTCGTACTCATTCAGTACATATTAAATCAAAGCTACTTCAAGGTAATATGTTTAAATATTTACTTTTGGCTGCATATTAAATCTAATCTTTTCCGTAATTTACGTTTCTGCTTTAATAAAAAATATGCACATAATCGATGATTATCAAGAAATAATTATGAATTGGCAATTAATTAGAAAATGAGTGTTTAATTGTTAAGTCTATTTTGGAATACTTTTTTAATACTTTTCATATTTAAAAGAATATATTTAAACTTTTCCGTAGTACGCACAGAAACCTTTATACAAATATCATGTCTTATGTTATTTTAAATAAAACGTTTATGAAATTTCTAATTTTGATAAAATCTCTGAAAATATTTTTCATGAAGCAAAAAACTCACACTCCCCTTTTTTTTAATTTTTAAATATTTCCGAAAAAATATTGCTTTAAATCATATAATCAAATTATTAGAAAAACCTTTTCCATACATAAAACGGAAAAATATAATAAACGAGCAATTCAGTCCAAATTTCTCAGTAATTTGCATACGAAAAATCATCTTTATGTAAGTACAAGTTTTAAGAAAAAGTAATCATAATGGTAATAAAAAATCGATAAAATTTTCTGTTGTCTTCTGAAACTTTGTGAATTTTAAATCTCTAATAGCCATGTAAATGTATTTGGTTGTAACACGAAGTTTTGCCATTTAGTTTTGATTATATAGTTAATCAAAAAGTAAAAATTCGTTTTCATATCTTGACTTTAAGAAGGTTTAATGTTTCTTTATGTTATGCACATCAAGGCTTCTCTTAAATAAGCTTTCAATTTTTAAAACTTTAGACCATATGGTGAAAATGGATTAAAGTTTCCATTGTTCGGGATGCTTATTTCTAAAGATGTAAAACTTCACAAACCAGAAATGAGCAAAACTAAATGAGATTCTCCGGTTCCTTAATGATAGCTTCTCAGTTAGAACCTCCTTTCGGTGTTGCAACTAAAAGTCATCTATCTCTTTACTTCAGTTAAGGAGCACATTACTCCTTATGATGCGTTTTAAAATAAATGACTGAACAGTTATAAAAAAAATTTTGCTAAAAGTCTGCGTCTGAAACTTTTCAAGTGAAGAAAACACATGAAACTAATGCCCAAAACAATGCAGATATATTAAAATACACTTTTATTCTGCAGATGTTGTTTTATGAAGGTTCAAAATATAACTTTCGTAAATGAGCAATGGGAACAAAACCTGAATTCAAGAGCTTGTTTTCTGGCACTTAGTCTAGCAGCTTCTAGTTTTATGCATGTTGGTTCTGCTGCTGAATAAATATAGTTTTCTGGCACTTAGTCTAGCAGCTTCCAATTTTATGCATGTCGGTTCTGCTGCTGAATAAATGTAAAGAACATTTTTGTATTTTCTGCACTTGTTACCAAAGTACTTTTCTGCATAAATTCCAATGATGAACAAGATACAAAGAACAAATGAAAATACGAAATATGCTTTCTATAAGCGCTTAAGTTTTACAACATATCTTATTCATCTGTTCATTAAAAACACTTTACGCGTGGAATTGGAACCTTGAGTGTTTAAATGTACTATGTCAAACTATAAAATTTTATTGTATCTAAGGCATAAAGATGGTAGATAATCATGGACAAAATTGGTAATAAACACGATATTTTAATCCTACCTTCAAAGGAATGAACTTAACAATTAAGAACTGCCGCAATCGATTTCACAAATCTGTTTACGCTCTAGAATTGCTCTGCTGTAGACAGATAAACACATAAACATTCATTTTTTATGTAAGTGTCTAAGACCCAGATTAACATATTAAATTCACAATAAACATACAATAAATGACTTCATATTAACCTCAGAACTAAACACCTTAATGAATACTGACATTCAAAAATTCAGGTTTACATGTTCATCTCCACATACCAAGAAGAGGTGAAGGGTACTTACATGAGTAGACATCAGCAGAAACGGCAGAGATATGGCATGATATTCGTCGTTAAGAGTTCATAGCGCTTACCGAGAAAAATGTCAGCTTTGGTAACTAACGAATATATCATACGAATCGTCGAACATTCGTCATAGTCGGAAACCTTGGCTTTACGTCTTCTGAGGTCAAGAGTTTGCACACTCACATCCATATACGACATTACACACCAATTATCAGTCTCCAATTTTCATTTCAATTGATCATAATTCACGGAGTCTTAAGTTCAGTATTTCGCTGCAGCGAACATGTCCTAGGTAGGAACATCGCACATTCTTTGTAGCCGTAACTAAATATTCCAAGTTCCTAAATCTGAAACCTGAATTATTCACGCACTTTTTTACTTACTTCACTCATTAAAGAACAATCTCGGAGAGTTTCAGTTGATCATCACAGTTGTAGTCATGGATTTGGTACTTCTTAGCATTACACACATCGTGACAAGAACACAAAACAGATTGTTGCGTGCTCTTCTTGGAGGAATTGTACGTTCCTGTTTTTCTCTTTCACAATATTCTAGTTCATTCAGTAGAGCTATTTCATCATCTTTCTGAAAGCCGATAAATCGTCCTTAAATTTTCTTTTATTTCGCAGATGCTTGATAATCATTACCGCATGACTCTGATCTCTGTCTCTGTTTCAAGCAGAGCTTATGTTCAGTTAACATCCACATTCTCACTTCTTTGTTCTTCTTCATTTTCGCTAAGTTCTACAGCCAAATAAAAAGCAAAAAGTCTCTTTTTCGACAATATCCTTCTTATTAAACTCCTGACCTAATTATTAATTTAAAGCCATTTTCTGGTACAAACACGCTTCACTTGGTAAATTTCAGTCCCCCACAGCGTCTTTTGAACCAGTTATGGGCACACAATAATTAAAATTATGGGCCATATATTTTTTTCTACTTCGCTCTAAAAAAATTACGGCTATACTCACCTTCAAGCTTTAACCTTACAATATATCTCTCAAGAAAATAATAAATGTAGTAGCCAATTGGTCTAACTTTTATTTTCATCCCATGGAAGGGTTAAGCAATAAAATGACACCGTATTCCATAATAAACTTCTCTTTACAAAGTTTGAGAAGCCGTTGGCATCCTACAAAGAAATACACTCTTAAATAAAAAAACGAAGCACCAGGAAGGAGTTATCCGAATGGGACGAAAATCGGTAGAAGTGATGTACATGTACATAAAAACAAGATTACAGTTTGCGAAAAATTGGATGATTTATTGAAGTGATAGAGCTTTCCAAAGTGAAAAAGTCAGTAACGCGTTTGTCCATCTCTGGCCCCTATGCAAGTAGTTATTCGTCTAGACAACGATTGATAGAGGTTGCGGATATCCTCCTGAGGGAAATAGTGCCAAATTCTGTCCAACTGGCGCGTTAGATCGTCAACATTCCGAGCTGGTTGCAGGGCCCTGCCCATAATGCTCCAAACGTGCTCAAAAGGAGAGAGATCCGGCGACCTTTCTGGACAAGGTAGTGTTCGACAAGCACTAAGGCAAACAGTAGAAACATGTGCAGTGTGGGGGCGGGCATCATCTTGCTGAAATCTAAGCCCATGGTGGCGTGACATGAAGGGCAACACAAAAGGCCTTAGAACTTCGTCGACGTACCGCTGCACCGTAAGGTTGCGACGGATGACAATAAAGGGGTCCTATTATGAAATGAAATGGCAAACTAGACCATCACTCCTGGTTGTCGGCCTTTCTGCCGGAAGACAGTCAGGTTGGTATCACATCGCTGTCCGGGGCGTCTCCAGACTCGCCTTCGCTGGTCATCGGGGCTCAGTTCAAAGCGGGACTCATCACAGAAGACTATTGTACTCCAGTCAGTGGCATTTCAATGCGAATGAGCCCGACACCACTGCAAACTGGTTTGACATTGTACAGAGGTCAATGGTAGTCGGCGCAAGGGGCGCCGTGACCTCAGGCCCCTTTTTGTGAGCCGTCTATGAATGGTCCTTGTGGTCACTGAAGCACTAGTTGTACGTACAGTCGATGATAATGATGCATCTGGGGCTGTGAGTGCCGCTCTGACGATTGCTCTTTCTTCACGTTCTGTCATTTCTCTAGGCCTAACGCTTCCTTCTTGACACTGTGTGCGGCCATGGCAAAGAATATCTACTGTTAAGAAGGAAAACTTCGCAGAAGCAGAAGTGGCTCCCTTCCAACGAAAAGGGAAACAACTGCGCATGCGTGAAATATCTGTCGCCAAAAAGCGCCAGAGCTCGAAGCTGAATGACGAAGTTGATTTGGACAGGTTCGACCGTTACGTTTAGCAAGAGTTTAAACAAAGAATAGGTTCTTTGGTTTCAAGTAGCGATATGGACAATGGAAGTTCAACAGCCAGTGAAAGTGAAACTTCACCTAATATTTCATCATTTCCGAGTTTAAATTATCGTGACAAGTCAAAGAACGATTCATCTTAACCCGTGTTCCTCAATTTCCTATACACGTCGCGAAGGGGAAAAATGCCGGCTAGGTACCAAAGAACCAGCATATAACAGAGAGGAAATTCTCGCCAACAGCTTCCGTCGCCAAATCCCTTGGCGAATGTTCCCTTTTCTTTGTAGCGGCGTTGCAGACAAAGTGGTTTCCATTACGTCTATGGAGCCTTTCCTTCTTTACATAGAGGTTCTTTGGCCATGGTTCACCCGTTCCTGCCAACATCGCCTAATAGTGGCATCACTCCTGCTCAAATGTCGAACTATTCCAACCGGCTTCTTTAAGCCCAACTACACGACCTCTCTCAAATTCTGACATCTGCGCATAACGTTCGCGCACCTGTATGCCAGGCAATACTTTCTGCCCACCAGAGTACACGGAATGAAATTCGTGAAGAATTTATGACCTGGAATCGTAATTTCTCCTCTTAAATATCCTGCCAGTTGCGTAGATCAGATGCGCTGTAGCGACAACCGTTCATTCATTTTCAGCCAAAATGCAAAACTTTGCATTTTCCGTCGAAACCGTCCGTGCATATCAATTTGTGTCCAATTTGCTTTATATCTTCTCGGTGCGTCGTGGTGCGTCTTTTTTTTTTTTGTCTAAGAGTGTCATTTCAACTCTCCCTTACAGTTCCTGCCATAATTCACTCGTAAAGCAGATTTCTTTCAGAGCTCAGGTTTGTTCCTTTAACCAACTCACTGCAGCTCGCTTTGATCATTAAGGCAACAGAAGGCATTCTTTCTCTCTACAACAGACACAGAAAACGAATGATTATTTAATCACAAGCTAATTGTTTTAACTTTCATTGGTTCCTGCATCATACCGTTTTTACCCCTATATCTCGAAATTTGCCTCAGAAAATCGTACAACATTTAGAATTAAACCTGAAGCCAGAATATGTATATAATACTCTCATAGTTATTACACTATTTACATACCTGTATAATTACTGCTATTTAAATTCGAAAATTATGTTCAAAATTTTTTATTTATGTTATTTTGGTTGAAGAAGCAATCATGAAGTGTTACACTAAATTTTTACTTATGATTACGAAATCGGGCAACTTCATTTTTTAGAAATTTAGATAATGCACTTCGAGATATGGAAAATTATATACACCTAGACAGCTTTTCACTGTTATTTAAATACTAAATGAAATACTTAATATATGAATTTTTATCCAATGCTCAAATACATATATTTATTTCAATAATTTAATTTTGATATTACACAGTGACTTGTTACAAGAAAATTTAAGATACGTATATTGATATACATTATTATGCACACTGATGGCTGTAGCCAGTGTCATTGTTTAAAGGTCAGCAAAGGTTTATGGTTATTTGCGATAAAATCTTTAAATATTGACGGTTTTCACTTGTCTACTCTCATGAAAATATTGAATTCTTACCTTTAATGTTATGCTATACGGAGTAGAAAGTGTAATTCGTTCCCCGAATGTTAATTATTTCAATTGAAGTTCTTTAAGTGTGGCACAGATCTTTAATAAAAAGTTACTGAAAAGTCTCCATCGTTCATTCTTATTTTGTTAATGGAACTCACAATATCAACTTTAAGAATTTAAAAATCTCTGCCATTTTTCATAAAATGTTTCTCTATTTGTTAACGAACAAATCGTGAGAAACGTGCCATTAATATAGATGTCGTATATATTATGGTATATGTTGAAATATTATATCACAAGGAAGGCATTTCAAAGGAATTATCCTTTCCAATCATCAATATTTCTTTAAAATGCTTTGATTTGAAGTGTGATATAAGTATAGATAAAAGGATGAATGTTTAAAGATAAAATATTTCACATAGAATGCATGCTAATGGATAATAAATTCGTATATTTTTCTTTACATGCAAATAAATACATTATTAAGAAAACTTTTGAAATATTTAGTCTTCTTTCTAAATGTCAGATACCTGTGTTCAAAGGAAACATAGATATTCTTGATTTCCCAGTAAATTCCGTTTTCTATATACTTAATTCTTCAGATATTTACTTTGTTCGAAACTAATTCAAATCTAAAATATTTTGAATTTTAACATTTTACTTCGTAGTAATGGTAATCATAAAAAAATTACATTAGAACTGATTTTATCCAACTTTCAGAAATCTAAAGTTCCAGTGTTTCTCTTTTCTAGCTAAGGTAAAATTACCAGTATAAAATTTATTTCTTTTCTAAAATTAAACTAAACAAATTTGAAAACCTGCTAAATGTTTCTTCAAGCAAGCAATCCGTATCTCACAATATATTGCGCGAATGAATTCACTTGTTTTCTGTTAGCATTCGTTTGTAAATGGCAAACTTTAGCATGCATTTTTTCTTAATTCTTGAGGATAAATTTTCATTTCTTTCCTTAAATATAAAACATAATTTTTAACTGTACAATTTTGTTGGAATTATCTACAGTAAAAAAAATAAAAATCCCTTCTGCGTTATACTAAATGAAAACTTAGGTTACAGAGAAAATAATACTTATAGATTTTTCGAATAACTGGACTGATTGTAATTCCGATTAGTCCAAATATTATGTTATATTTCTTTCCCTTACACTGCCGCTGAGTTGGGAAACTAGTTATTGACTGTGACTGCCGTACCGCAGGGCCCGGTTTCGAATCACGAAGAAGGCATGGATGTATTTTGTTCTCCCAGTTATAAAAAGCAACGAGGGCTCACCTATTAGGTGCCTTCATAAAAACTAAACTAGCTCTTCCGGGCTTAGTAGTGGCTGATGCTTATGAACAGTTACAGCCAGCCATTAGGCCAAGAAAAAAATGACTTTATATTATTACATTTCGGACCTTTAAGAATAGTGTTTAATTCTCAGGTCTGCAGAATATACCTTTATTCACTAGGTCTTGAAGATAATATTTATATTGGATTTTTTTTTTCATTCACTACATTCAGAGATACGCTCAAGTCATAAAATGTTGAAAGCTGATTATTTATTGTATCTTGCAGAGAATTACATCTTCCAATGAAGTAAGATGCATTTCTATTTCCATTTTTTAATCTTTTCCTTGGTATGGGAAAGCTTTTAAATTATTTCGCTCATGCCGTGAACCTAAATATATATCTATTTTAATAACAGCTTAAATTTCTAATCGGAATTTTCTGTGATAATCGGAAATTATTTTAACTCCTACTTATGGCATTTTAAGTATATGCTTTAATGCTTTCTTTTGATATG
This sequence comes from Stegodyphus mimosarum, assembly GCA_000611955.2. Classification (NCBI taxonomy): domain Eukaryota; kingdom Metazoa; phylum Arthropoda; class Arachnida; order Araneae; family Eresidae; genus Stegodyphus; species Stegodyphus mimosarum. The sequence goes on along the minus strand of KK115803.1, from coordinate 230,671 downwards.
CATAAATATGTAATACCATCAGTTAAAATGCCCCTCTTCACTTGTAGCAGGTAAATACATCTAAAATAAATACAACCAACGAAACGATAAATATTGCTTGAAACGGGTGGCCTCGGTTGGCAAAATACTGCTTAGTATACACTGATGTAAATAGTAAGAGTAAAATTTCTAAGAAAATAAAATAAGATGTATACACTGTAACAGAAAATTATGCTTAAAACTTCAGGCGCTGTGGAAAAATAAATCACTTGTCTCTATTATATATATATATACCCAAAAAAATACGGCATTCAAGACGAAAATTATTATCTAAGGAGATAATTAGGACGACGTAGAATAAATACTCTTTTGATGAGCTACACACGGCATTTTTATTTAGAAAAGAAAAACTATCAGCAAGCATGAGGAAAAGCTCCACACTGGGGGTGCAAGATTTCCAGGAAATATGCTAGTCTTATAGCAATAGCTAAAAAGCCAGTTTTAGAGAAGTATAATGAGCAAATCGATTAAAGCTAGAAGAAAAGCAAGAACTGTTAGAAAGGTAATTAACTATACCTAAAGAGAGGAGGAGAACAAATTCTTGCGGATAAGCAATTAAACCATAACAGAAATGCTTATTTCTGCGAAAAATGCACTGTCATCACAAAGAGATCGCAATCAGTTTCAATCTCTTCCACACTTGCTATACATGCAATTCCTACCACATTATCACCATATTCAAAGGTAGAAAAAAATGACGATTGATTGCGAGCATGATTATGAAATAGCAATAAATGAATGTGCATATTTTTAACGAATACATGTTTATGTAACATTTGCTTGTAACAAACCCAGAAAATTCCTTTTCAAATTGGTTACTTTTTCTTTCTATTCTAAAGTGTCAAATTGTCTATAATATACCTTTTTGAATTGCATTTTCAGAGCGAATATTTATCATATAAATTTTGCAAAGTGCGTGAAAACTGTATTCAAGTAACAGCAAGAAAACTAAAGCCTGTTATTCACTTTTATAAAGCCTGAAAGTTCTTTATTCAGCATTAATGAGCCAAAAAGAGAAATGATGTTCCTTTGCTGATAAATAAAGTATTCATTAAACTTACACAATATAAATATTTTGCTCTTTTCATGCCTGTCTTCATTAGATTGCCATAAAGTGTGCTTTCTTTCTTCTGTTGTCAATTATAACACTATAAATGTGTACAAATCCTACTTCAAACTGACTAACAGCCAGTGAGCCTCTAGCTCCAATTGTATAACAAATCTTATTTAGAACCTAAGAATCACTGACCATTTCTCTGTATAGACGTTCTGAGAGGTTTCACAGAATAAAATAGGTTAAAATCTACACTGAAACCTAGGTAGACATTAAAAAGAAGAGATATGTATTGCTGGCTGTGTACGAGTTCGTAATAGATTGAATGCCCACAGACTTGATGATATATTGATAAAATTTATCCCCCCGAAATGAAAATCTTTACTACTCTGGACTTTCCACAAAAGCACTTGTACACATTTTCTGAGTATAAAGGAGCACAAACAATACTTACCATTTCAAACTGCTGTTATGTTGATAATAGTTTGAATTTTCGGTTATGAAAGAGATCAAGTTGATTATTTTTCTTATTTATGAAAGTCTTAATTTCATTTAATTCTTTGATTTAGTAATTTAATGTTTCATTATTTATGATTAATTCAATATTCGGTTATGTAAATTCTTTAATTTTGGTGTAAAACAGGTGCTTCAATGAATTTTTATTATTTTTTCTTTTATTTGAATTTAATCAAAATTTCTGTGTTTTGTGAAAGGATCAAGGAAAGACAGCGAATTTTGCTTAGCTATTCTCTCGTTCAGGGGGGCGTTACTTCCGGAGAAGTTTCTAGAAGGAAATTGCTTTGTTTCGGTTGTCCTTTAGGACAGGAAGTAGGTGACGAGGGGTCGAAGGTTGTCACTTCACCTACAGTGGAGGTCGTTTAATTGGCCATCTAAGTTTCCGGTTGTGTGGCCACTTTAGAGAAGTGGCACATGTGCAGTATCATGTTTTAGTCATTTGGCTGGAAAAACTGGAAATTGGTCTCTAATAAGGGGACGAAAAGCTAGTTTTGTGGCAGTTTGTGTCTTTTTGTGATAGGAAAGAGAATTTTTGAGTACGACAGTTTTATGCTTGACGCCTTGAGATGAAGTTTTTTTTTCTTCTGGCAGTTGTTAAGGCGGGGGAGCATTCGGTCGGAATTGAATTAGCGGATTACTGAAGGAAGACATGATTTTGAAAGAACGTTTGCTGTTTTGCTTGTTGCTACTTTGCTACGTAGAAACGTTTCTCATGCTTCTGGAAGGAACGAGACTTTTGCTCGAGTCGTGGTAAGTGAAGAAGCCTAGAATCAGCTGCGAATGCTAAGAAGGCGGGGTGCTGCAACTATGCTCCCTACTTGATTTTCCACTTGAAA
>KK115803.1:200605-228187 GCA_000611955.2 Stegodyphus mimosarum | reverse complement strand
AAAGAAATGAGATTCTGATGCTATCATAGGAAATGGTGCAGAGTTCGAAGAATATCCTACACTGTAGATTTTACTTCAGGATGTGTTGCCCTGTCGTGAAGGGTTTTTCTCCTTTGTCTTCTTCATTTTTTTAATCGTCAATCAGTGAGCCTTTAGGCTCTGTTCCTATTACGAAGCACTGGGATCATTTAAAGTTATACAGTGTCTGGACAAAAATGTATCCAAATGGTAGCCAAGTCTGTCGACTTTTCAAGGTTTCTCTCCAAATGTGATGACCAAAATCAGTCTCCCAAGCCATCATCAGCCTGGAGATATATTGCCAGTTCTTCCAGATAGCTACTCATATTAATTTGAATGGATTGGCCCTGTCACCTTATTTTTCAGACGATGCTTCATACTTGATGCCTTTCATATTACATTATACAAGGGACATCACAATTTCACTAAATTTATTTACACATATGAAACATTCGAAACATTGCTCACTTCCCAAGGACTGCACGTATCTGATAGCACAATTTCGGAACAGGGAGCCATACTACAACTAAGGAAAATCAGTCCAATACTAAATAATAATTTTAAGAGACAACAAATCAAAAACTTAGTGAATAAAGGCATGAGTTAACAAATGTGTATATACAGAGGGCCATTGCCTAAGTATACTATTGTCATTATTATGCACTATAGCCTGTATACATATACACTATGGGGGCCTATATACTAGGGCCGTAGTAAGGAGCTAGACTGTCGTAAGCAGCGACATAAAGCTTAGAATTTGATGACTTACGGATCTGAACTACGATGTCGCTCATCCTGTTTAATACTGTGTAAGTACGGTCTGGGTGACTGAAGTTCAGGAGAAAATCCTTGCCGTCGAACTTTATTCCATAACCTCACCTTGTCACCTTCGTTGAATCGATGTCCTATAGATCACGTGTTGTATAGATCGGGTCTTCATCTTCTCAGTCGCCAAGTTCCATGCAAAGCTGTGCATCGCTTTAAACCATGTCTGGAGATTTTGAATGTACTTCTCAGGCGATGAATGCGCATCCGGAGGGCGACCAAGCAACAGATCACAAAGCAGACGCAAGTTACAGACTAAAACCATCTGGAATGTGAAATAGCCGGTAGTCTAGCACACATCAACATGATAAGCTAGTGAGAATAGAGGAAAATTTTGCTCCCATTCGTACTGTTTTCTGGAATCCATCAACGAGATGTTATTAAGCGTAATTCGATTAAAACTTTCCACCATGCTGTCTGACTGTGGATGCAAAGTGTCGTTTGGATTTTGTCTACGCTGAGTAGTTTATATAATTCTTTAAGTACTGCCCATATAAATTTCTTGCTTGATCGGAAAGTAATTGAAGAGGCACTCCAAACCTGGAAATCGAATGTTGTACCATTACCTCTGTTACCGTGGCAGCCTTTTGATTAGGGATAAGATACAGCTCCAGTCACTTTGCAAAGTAATCAATGACAAAAATGGTGTATTTTTTGTCGTTAGCAGTTCTTAGCAAAACTACCAGCATGTCAAATGCGATACCTTCAAAGGGCCCTCCTATACTGTTACGCTTCAACTTCCCTCTGCTGTGTTTCGGTTCTTTCCAAACCTCACGACCATCGCAAGATTGGCACCACTTTTCCACTTCAGCACTTGCTTTACTCCACTACAAGCGCCATCAAATTCTGTGCAAAGTCTTCATTTTTCCGAAACCGCCTCCTGTTAGACTGATATTCAATTCTTTAAAGACGTCCGGGATCCGGAATCTTGGAGGTATCAGCTGCCATCGGAAAGCCTTTCCATCATCCGATTCGAAGTTCCGGTATAAGGCGATGTTTCGAACATGGAGTGAGTCCCAGAGAGCCCAAAATTTCTTTTTCGTAGACACTAGATTAAAACGTCCCGCCAAGCAGCTTTTCTATTTGAAAATTCCATTAGTTCAGTTATGGATTTAATGTCACCATCTTTCCTTTGGTTTTTTCTGATTTCTTCATCATTCCTTTGATCTGGGTCAGATGATTTCAAATTCCTAACTTCGCGTACGACTCGATTAAGCAGCTCCTATTTCGCTTCGACCATCCATCAGTATCAGTAGCTTTCTGAGAAGGGTCTTCTAGACAGGATGCTGGAGCAGAAATTTTCTGTCGTAGATGTAACGGCTTTAACTATGATGACCAAATCTTTTCTAGTGGAGTTACACTTCAGTTTTCATAAACTTTCTTTAGTATTCTAAGACACGTTTTAACTATTTTATTTCTTAGGACAGAATATCATCGACACTTTCATTGTTCGCATCCATGTCAAGAATAAAGGGTTTGTCGCGCTGAAAGCACGTCAAGATTGTTGGAGACGTTAAAACTTTTTTCAATTTGTTAAATTCATACTCATTCGCTTTTGTGCAAAAGAACTGTCAGACTCTGAAGCTGTCTTACGGTGGAAGAAGTCTTTCACGAATGTCCTATAGTAGGTGCAAATCCCAAGAAAACTCCTCAGCTCCGGAACTTCTTCTGGATCTGTACACACATCTCGATAGAAATGACATGTTAGAAGTAAGTCACTTCCTGTCTGAAGAATTTACATTTGGCAGAACTGAGCTTTAGACTGGCTTCATTTTATACCTGAAGCACCTCGCTTCAAAATTTTTCTGAACAATGATGATGTCATCCAGATATATGAAACAAACTTCATTGGAAAAATCCCTTAGCACGGTCTCCATGAGGCTTTCGAATATTGCTGGCGCGTTACATGATCCATACACACATCATCCCCATGAATGCCAAAGTTCTTATCCGATAGAAAATGCCGTCTTTTCTCGTTTAACAGGGTGTATCTCTACCTGTCAATATCCATTTTTTAAACCAAATGTTTAAAACCATTTGCTTCCAAAAAAGGTCCTAGATGTCAAATCTAGAATGAGGGTAGCTGTCTTCCTTCGTAACCCCGTTCAGCCCGCGATGATCAACTCAACATCTACTTGAGCTATCTTTCCTTTCTGACCATGATGATGGGAGAGTCTTTTTTCTGAACTACAAGTCGGCATCTTGATTTTTGTGATAGACGAGCTTTGCGTGAAATTTCCAGAAATATTGCTTTTGACTCCTTTTTCACTAATTTTCATCAGTCGTCGTGGTGTTCACTACTAGTTCATCAATCGTGGTAGGTTTGTCCTTAGAAATAACTTTTTACAACAGACCCTAGGCACAATAGTTCATAGGTTAAATTTCAGGAGACTTCGAATGAATACTTTGAAAAGGTACATATTCAGTACCTATTCCAGTCTTAATTTTTTCAAGGAAGGCAGTGCTATTTTTGAAGTATGACTTGTAGCTTTGTCTTGATAAAGTTTCACACTTTAAATGTCTTTGGGACCAAGAAATGAACTCTAATTGATTTCTGTAAATATCGAACGAAAACTTTCACTTATTATTACGTTGAGTTGAGATGAACATTTTTTTACTTTTCCCAGTTTTAATTTTCTATTGTAAGAGTTAATACGACAGTCATTAACCCCTTACTGAAACTTTCTTTGGATTGACGGTAGCAGCTTTTTATATTTTCTCTTCGTTGTCGATAATAAATATACATTTAGGTAAATTCAACTTCAGCAAGGAGCACAATGCATTTCCATTTACCATCTGCTTAATAGATTTCATACAGGATTCTATAAGCTGATCCTCGTTGTGCTACATGCCTGGCAAAAACTGGTGATCATTACGTTTTCTAGCTTTTTAAAGCTTTAAATCTTGGTTTATTACTTTACTGATTGTATCTAAAGGTGTATATAAAGACTCTGCAATTGATTTCTGAGTCGGCGGATTTTTCTTGTTACCAAAGATTTAACAATATAGCCATAAAAGGTTTAGCTTACCGATTTAAACAGGTTTAGTTTACAGATTTTGTTACTCATCGTTACTTACTGTAGCATAAATAATCAACATATACTGCTTTCAGTGGTTCCATTTTTGTGATCTGTCACGCTTATGACCAGACTTGGGTTCAGGTAGACTTTAACTCAGGCGGGATCCGGCAGATGCTAACTACAGGCTACCGACTAACTGACCGACTACTAGTTCCAGTTAACTTCTTAAATGCCTTCGCTGTTTTTTAAATGTGCATAATCCTCGGGAGGAAATAAGCTAGTGACTAAACTCGAAGTCATAGAACAATATGCAAATTGTCACGGAATATAACAGAATAATAATTTTCTTATAAATGCTGTGGTTTTTATTTTTCAATTACATCTTTCAGATTTTCAATATACAGGCTATCAATTACATCTTTCAAATTTTCAATATACGGGCTATCAATTACGTCTTTCAGATTTTCAATATACGGGCTACATTGAATTTACGCTGTACTACAGTCATCTTACTTTACTGAGATCAGTCTCCAGTAATAATGAATTAACATCTATTTCTAACCCAGTATTTAGGATCTTACGATGAAAGTTAAAATTCCTTAAAGTATCACAAAGTTGATTTTTAATTTCAGAACTTCCACATGTAAATTAAAATTTCCGAAATCACATTTCGCTTTTTATTACGTTTTGCCAATGTAGTTTTAAATTTAATGTATAGGCATAAGCAAATAAAAAGCTTTTAATGTATTTTCTTCCTCATTTCAGCATGCCTTCATGTTGTAACTGGAAGCACTTTTGACGCGTACTCGAGAGGTCCACGGTTCGATTTCCGGCAAGGGCAGTGCACATTTTTCACTTCTCCAGCACCAAAAATACTGATGACTTTACAAGTGGCGCCCGAATTGAAAGGTGGTGGACGATAATTCGTCACTATCAGAATTTGGCGATTGGTCATCCCCAGTCACACTTATGTTTATGAGTATATGGCTTTAACGTGAGTTTAACTCGACGCCTATTCGAGAGGTCCAGGGTTCGTGTCCCGGCGAAGGCATTGAGAATTTTTCTTTGCTTTTCTAGCATCAAACAATCATAGTTACTGTACAAGCTTGATAAGAGATCATTTCTACCTGTGGATAAAGTTATTGTACATGTGCTTGAATCTATTGATGCGTTATGATAAAGGATGTTATCCAGGTATTTTTAAAAACATGTTTATGTGTTCTATACTGTGCTTTAAACTTTAGGGTTTAATCTTTGAAGAAATTGCAGTCCTCCAAATATTAATGAAAAATGATAATTTGTCATATTTTACATAACATTATTTTATAAAAATAATATAACATAGAAATTCTAATACATAGAAATTTTTCCAATATAAATTTTACAAAGTATTTGAACAGCATAACGAAAAATTTGAATTATACTTTAACGTTTCTATTTCCTTAATCGAACTGTCTGATTAATAGGAAAGATTATGTGATCCTTAGGGATAAATGCATAGAGATTTCACTTTCAGAACTCTCCACATTTATTTTCTTTGATGAAAAGAAATCCCAAGACGGCGATAGATAACATCTTTTCACTTGCAAGCTTAAAGCTCCTTCCAGATGGCGCTCAAATCACTGATCATTTGAAGAATTTTATCACTAAAAAATTGTTTCCAGAAGGCTTTAATTTTTTTTTCGAAGATCATTAATGGAGAACAATACTTTCTGAATATCTGTTGTAAAGGAAATTTCATTTCTATTTAAAAAAAGTGGTTCGGAAGTAAAGAAGTTTTAATGTATGTTCTTTTATTCTTGAGATATAACTTGTTTTGATTCTTAATGATTTTCAGATCACCTTTATAGCTCTTTTTCTTACATTCCAGTAGATTTGGTTTGAGTTATTCGTGGCATTTTCAAATTTTTTTTTGGGATCTATGATATGCGTTCTTTAAAAGAATTCATGCATAAAACTGCATACATCCAGATTTCGTAAAGTACATAATAAAATACAAATAAAAAAGAAACGCTTTTTCTTCTAAAAGCCAAAAGCCACAATAAAAGTGAATAAGTATCAGTTACGTTTAGGAAGTAAAGTTACATTACCATAAAAGTTCACTTTGGTGTAGATATGCTAATGTAAATGATGTGTATATATGCTTGATATTGTAAATACGTTAGAGTAAGAAACATCATTCTAGGAATACGAAATCGTATTTTATTCAACTCAGAAGAGAATTTTATGTTTGTGTTAATTCTGAATGCGTGCAATCATAAAAACGTTTAAAAAGTATGGAAAGTGTCATATATATATATATTTAAAAAATTGAAATCTAGGTTTTTGTTTTCATTATAATTTACTTTGCTGGTTTTTTAGGTTTCATTCCTTACTGTAAGTAAGCTATAATAATGTTACGAATTTCACATTTATTTGGCTAGTTATTTAGAATTGTAATTAAAATTCCTTTTTATTTCCCCGTGCAACGCAGACGATTTTTGAAGAGAAAGCTACGTCAAAAAAAAACTTATAAAAGCCGAGGTGAAACACCTCATCTCAGTAGTTGTTGTTGTTGCTGTCATATTTGTAGCTGTAAAAAGCGAACTGCTGTTTGTTTACTTAATGCTGTATTGATTGTAGCGATTCCGCTGTGAGATAGAACTATTTTATCTGTTTTGAACTGAGGTTTTGCTAAACGATTGAGATATTGTGATATTGTGCTAAGATTTGTGAAGAAATATTTCAGCATTTTAAATTTATTTCTTGTGGAAAGAATAAATTTTTGTTTACCTTTTAACGACTTGTGCATTCAATATATAATATCTATATAATATATATATCAATATATAATATATATATATATATCTCGAATACACGTCGAGTTTGCTCTCAATTACACCACGAAGGCATGCGGAAAGGAGGGAGAAAATACCTTATATACTCTTTTAAAGGGCGACTGGGATTAGGGAACTCAGTCGCCAAGTCCTGGTGGTGACCAATTATTGCCCACTTTCTTTTAGTTCGACACTTGTAGAGTTATCAGAGTTTTTAGAAAAACGGAAGATTTGAGCAGTACCCTCGGTGGGACTCGAACTCTGGACCTCTCGAATACGCGTCGAGTATGCTTCCAGTTACACCATGAAGACATGTAGGCACCATGAAGATACAAAGCAGAAAATACCTTATAGTATCATTTATTAATAATTAATTTTTTTCCTGGAGGATAAGCATTCTAATAGAATAGTAAGCAGCATAGTACATAGACGATATGTGCAAGTATTTTCTTGTATACTGGTCTTTCGAAATGGTTTCAATTGCATATCACAGTAGTATTTTCTATTTATCTTCTTGCATATTTTTGAAACAATTATATATTATTAAGTTATTTGCACATTTTCACGTGTACTGCACTGCATTATTTTGCAATGCACCTCTGTCGTGCATTCCTTCCCTACTGATTTGATACGTTAGCTGATTTTTGACCGATATATTACAATGAAGTCTTTAGAATCACTAGCAGGGATGTCTGATGATATTAGGCATTTGTGCACAATTAATCTTGCAATATAGCTTTAATTATATAGAATTCGTACACAATCATTATGGTACTTAAAGTATTGGGATCATTTATACATTATTGGATTATTATTATTACTTTGGTCACGTTTCGAAAGATAGTGTAGACTTCGTGCTACTCAGGCATAGTTAACCTCAGCGATGGGAAGTCAACTCAGCGGCTCACTTCCTTACTCACTGATGTAAATGTTACGCTAAAGATATTTGAAATTTCCTACCATTTCCTAGCAAAACTTCTTTAATATATATTTAAAAATTACATAAAAGCAAATGTTTATTTATTATTCAAAGTATTCGTCAAGAAAAGTAGTATTTATCCTTCGGCCATCATAAAACATTTCGTTAAATGTACTACAATATGAACTCGATCTATTGTGTACCGTTTTGCCGTTTTCTAAATACTCCACATAAATAATGTTATTATTCTTACATTAATCGTTCGTAAATCACATACCTAAAGCTTACACATTTTCCCGAGTGAATCCTTTATTTAAAAAAAAATCAGAAACTTTTGACATTTTTGTTACGTTGGTAATAGTTTGGATTTTCGGTTATGAAAGAGATCAAGTTAATCATTTTTCTTATTTATGAAAATCTTAATTTCATTTAGTTCTTTGGATTAGTAATTTAATGTTTTATTATTTATGATTAATTCAATATTCGATTATGTAAATTCTTTAAATTTGGGGGAAAACAGATGCTTCAATGAATTTTTATTATTATTTTCTTTTCTTTGAATTTAATCAAGATTTCTGTGTTTTTGTGAAAGGATCAAGGAAAGAACGAATTTTGCTCAGTCATTCTCTCGTTCAGGTGGGCGTTACTTCCGGAGAAGTTTCTGCAAAGAAATTGGTTTGTTTCGGTTGCCCTTTTCGGACAGGAAGTACGTGACGAAAGGTCGAAGTTTATCATTTCACCTGCAGCGGAGGCCTTTCAATTGGCGATCTAGGTGTCCAGTCGTTTGACCGCTTTAGAGAAGTGGCGCATGTGCAGTATACAGTTTCTGGTCTTTTAGGGTGAAAAGTAGAAATTGGTCTCTAATCAGGGGGCGAAAATCTAGTTTTGTGGTAGCCTGCGCCTTTTTGTGATGGGAAAAAGAATTTTAAGTACGAGACAGTTGTTACTGAGTCGCCTAGGGATGATGCAGTTTTCTCTTGCAGTCGTGAAGACGGAGGGCTGTTAAGCTCCCTGTCAGTCGGAGTTGAATTAGCGAATTACTGAGGAAAGACTTTGGCTCGGGTCGTGGTAAGTGTTGGTTGTCTAGGAGGTAAGCTGCGGCGAAGGCAGGGAGCTGCAACTATGCTCTCGACTTGGTTTTCCGCTTAGAAATAAAGTGGGAATTATTGGACGCTATCACTGGGAATGGCGCAGAGTTCGTAGGATATCCTACACTGTAGACTTTACTTCAGGATGTGTTGTCCTGTCGAGAATAGGTCTTTTTCATTTTCCTTAATCGTCAGTCAGTGGGTATTTAGACTCTGTTCCTGTTACGTCCATGGGCAGTTCGATTTGTCAGTCTGGATTTTTCCATTGCGGTGGAAATAGATATGAGTCAGCATAACGAATGAATCCAGGATAGTTATCACCAGCTCGCTAACTATGACGAGGTTGGCGCCAGTTTCATCTTGATATGATAGCCGATTTACGGAGTTTCTTCTCTGCGAACTTTCGTGATTCTTCCTTCTTCGTGACACAAGGATTTTGGTACCTCTCCGGATTGAGTTGTCGACGTGGCCTAACTTGAAACCGCCAGTGGGGCATCAAAAAATGGAAAAAGTCGTCAAACAGCTAAGTCTTCCTTTAATAATTTTGGAAAGATTTTAATTATTACATTATGGAATTTTCGTCTATTTCCTTATCCTTGTAAGTTACGTAAATTTTGGCTGAAAGCTCCTCGTGATTAATATGTTAAATTTTTATGAAATAATTTATCGTCCAGGTGTTAAATTAAAAGTTTAAAGCAAAAGAAGAATCGTACCTGTTTACTTCTTCAGTAGTCTTAACAATGTGAACATTCCTTTTGACATGAGAAGGCTTAATAAACATGGTATGAATTTGAATCTGTTTTATGCACTATATTTTAGTCATATTTATTTACGTTTCATTCTCTTTTTGTCCGATCCATTCGCAGCTCAGTCCGGGAAAGACATTACTCACAATGCAATGTCTATAAATATATACGATCACAAAGAAATGTTTACTTGCTAGTTAATTAAGCTTTAACTTAGAATTTTTAATTGTTACGGTCTCACCAAATGATATTGTGAAACCAAATATTCACAGTATTACATTTTAATAGTCTTCCGAATGGGTTTGTTAAGGTTTTTTACGCTCTCGCTGAGCTTGCAGTCTATGCGTATGCTGCTCCATTCTCCCCTGCTAAACCATTTCGACAGCAAATTAACAAAAATTTTAAAAGTAGCACAACAACATATGTTCAGAATTCTCGATGCAGTGTTGCGTGTTGCATACATTTTTAAAACAAATGCGGCGTTGTCCCAAATGGTTCGTTAGTCTCGAAAGGAGATTTTGCGTTGAATTACTGTAAAAGGCTGTATCACTTTTCACATTGTTGCCACAAAGTATTATTTTAAGAAATTAAATAATTAAGAGTCTGCATGAATATATGTATGTTTCTTGCATTGTGGAAGTAAGATGGTACTTAGAGCCAGCAAATTTTGAATAGCGTAGTCCTCCACATGAACATGTGCACCTGGCACCCCAAATTTTGAATTTCGAAAGGATTTTTTATCTATTTCGTACCTTGGAAAACTTCAATGAATTTTTAATTAACAATCTCAATGATTTCAAAGCGAACACTGGCAACGCAGTACAGAATAAAAAAATTTTATCTCCAGAGCGCGAGGCTGTCTGTCAGAAATCCTAAGAATATGCTGTTTTAAAGTAATTTTGCTGTTGCATTGAGTTTTGTGTGACGTAAGTGCGAAGCACATGATATTTAATAAATAAAGTTAACACACTAAACGGTAACAATAAAAAAGACAAAAAATTTTGCACAGCCATTTTAATGAACTTTGATATGATGATCTGAGGAAAGTGGAAAAAAATTTTAAAAATGTACGCCAACACTTAACACCTTATCCAGAATACTAAAGAAATGATGCTTTTTTGCTCTTAAAATTTTTGTAATTTTGTCGTTGAATTGTTTATGACACAAGTGCGAAGCAAATGTCGCTTGATAATAAATGCAAAAAGAATAAAAAAAAAGGGACTTAGCCGAAATGAACGAAACAGCAGACTGGTAGATTGCAAACTCAATCAGACCTAAAACCTTAACAAAACCCTAACAAACCCCTCTGGACGACCGTTGAAATAGCAGTCCTACAAATTACTTATTATTTTTTCTGTTGTCTCTATTTTTTCAATCTTTTCTATATTTCTGTGATATCAATGTTCAATTTTCTTACTAAGACGGGCTTACAAAGTTGCTGTTTTTAGAACAAAAGGACCTTAGCTCGAATGGGATATTAGTCTCAAAACGATTTTGGCGGCGTATCATTTTGGATGTCTGAACCACATTTTAAATTGTTTCCGCCAACTGTTATCACACTGTATTATTTTTAAAGAAATGAAATACTGAAAAATCTGCATGTATGCATATATATTTCTCGCATTGTGAAAACAATGACGATGCCTAAAGCCATTAAATTTTGATTAACGTAATCCTTCAATCGAACATGTGCCCTCCGAATTTTGTATTTCGAATTTGTTTCATTATCTATGTCATATTTCGAAAACCTTTAACAAAATTTTCATTACCAAACTCAACGATTCCAAAGTGAACAGTGGGAACGCTGTACCGAATAAAACACTTTTATCTCCAGCGTCAGAGACTGTCTATCGGAAATTTTAAAGAATGCTGTTTTTAAACATTCGGTAATTTTGCTATTGAATCTACTTTTATCTGGCGTAAACAGCAAGAACGTGATATTCAATAGATAAAGAACAAAAAAAAGTTAATAATAAAAGAACAAGTAAAAGTTTTGTAAAGTCAACTTAGTAAGAAAACTGAACATTGATATGATGAACTAAGAAGGACTGAAAAAAAACAGAAAAATGTGTGCCATCACTTAACGTTGCATCGGGAATTCTGGTTGAATATTGCTTTTAGATGGTTCGTAATTTTACAGTTGAATCGACTTTTATGTAGTGTAAGCGTCAAGAACTTGATAATTAATAAATAAAGTAAACACAAAAAAAAAGTTAATAATAAAAGGACAGAAAACGTTTTGTAAAGCCATCTTAGTAAGGAAACTAAACTTTGATGTGATGACCTAAGAAATATTGAAAAATTAAATGTATGCCAACACTATACGCGGCATTGAGAATTCTAAATGTATACTCCTTTTAAAACTTTTGTAATTTTGCTGTTCAATTGTATGTGGAGTAGGTAAGAAGAAAATGATGCTTCATAATAAAGCTAAAAATACAAAACACATGGATTACTAGCAGTGAGTGTAACAGCAAACTGGTAGACTGCAAGCTCAGCAAGATAAAAAAATACCTTAATACACCCTTTTCGGCACCGTTAAAACCTGCAACCTTTCTGATTGACCTTTAATCTTTTAAAATTAACCTTTCAGATTTTTTCATTGTTGTGACATTTTGTGTGTTAACTTTATTAAATATCACGTTCTTCTCACTTAAGCTATATAAAATTCAATTCAACAGCAAAATCACGAAATATTTAAAAACAGCATATCTTTAAAATTTACTATAAACAGTTTCGCTAGCTGAGTATAGTATTTTATTACGTACAGTGTTGCCTCTGCTCACCTTCAGATAGTTGAAATTGTTAATTAAAAGTTTATTAAAGATTTACAGAATAGAAAATTAGTAATAAAAGAACACATAACTTCATTCTATGAAAATACTGAATATTGTTATTTGGATAGATCATGAATTAAAAGCATTTTTATTGCTTAAATCAATGCCATTCAAAAGTAAGAAAAGAATATGCTTAGGAATTGCATCTATTGCTTCCAAAATAGCTTAGGTTTTTAATAAACAACACACTGATTCAATTTGAAAGATAGATAGATATCTTACAGTTTTTAAAATGACAACAGACTCGATCGAAAAGTGAAACTCAGCATTTAAATTTGTAGAGACATTAGGTATTTTACCGAAAGCCGCAGAGGTGAAAAATGAGCAACGTCCTAGCTTAGACTCGAACCACGTACCTCTCGAATACGCGCCGAGCGTCTTGACCAGTATACCACAAAAGCATGCTAAGAAGGCGGGGAAAATACCTTATAAAGTGATACGATGCAAAATCTCATTTCTAGAGTAATAGCCGTTTTGGGTTAAAAAATTAAAGAAAGAAAAGAAAAGAAAAAGGATAGTTTTAGCTACTATTTAAAATCGCCTTCTGTTCGGATGATAAAAATCTGGCAATAAAGCTTCGCATCTACGTTTTATTATCATTTCCTAATATAACTATTTTGCTAGTTGCACTATTAAACTTATATTATTCGTATTAAATTCAGGGATTTCAAGTTAGTTTTCATTTTGGGACTGCTAGAAATTTGTAGAAAAAAATAACATGAAAGGAGATCAAAATAAACAAGAGATATAGAAGTTTTAAAAAGTGAAATAAGGTTTCTATGTGAAATGTGAAATCGGCGTTTAAACGGGAAAAACTTTAAGTTTCGAATTTTAAGTGCCGCTTTATTTATAATTCAGATATATTTAATGAAAAAAAAACGTAGATAATATATAAATTTTTTAAACGTATATCTATAACTTGCTTTTATTGTATTCATATTGAAAATGGCAAATATACATATTTTCTAACATATTGTTTACTTATGACGTGTAATAGTTTCTTGGCTTAGCTTTTTCTCACATTCAACGTTTATTCTTCCATCTGAACGATCGATCAAGATCATACGTTATTTTCTTAACTTTTTCATATATCTTATTAATTATTTAGCAAGCTTAATTATTTGATGAAGAAACAGTTTTAACAACGTACTCCTAGATAACTACAGAAAGTATTCCCAAAATAAATTACTTCGTTCTACTAAATAGACGGTGTTAAGATATTTTTAATTAAAAAATCAATTATTTGGGCACTTGAAAAAATTTATTTTATGAATAATTGATAAATGTTATTGATGAGTATTAAAATTAAAGAACAAAAACATTTTTCATGAGCAAAATCATTAAAAATTTCTAATGACAATTAACGTTTAACAGTAGTGTTAATGATGTATCCCTAAATGAAGAAATAAATCAATTGTCACACATTTTGCCTTTTTGCCTTTTTTAAGTTTTATCTTGCAATAAGAAATTATTTAATTATTTCTAAAGTAATTTTCAATTTCTAGAAATACTGATATTCCGATGTTCGAATAGAGTTTCTCCATTTTTCCACGACATTATATTTTAAGGGGGTTAAGAAATTTCTTCTGACAAAAGCCTTCTTGTATATCCATGCATATCTTCCCTGAAGAAAGTGAAGAGAATTTTAATTTCGATAGACATATTTAAAATATATACGCATCAATAAAATGAAGAGGTTGAAAATTATGTGTGTGTGATGCGTGCATAAATGAGATTCAGTATCCTCTTGGAGCTTTTTCAAATTGTTGAAACTGTATTCTGTTACATGTGTACGTAAATTAACTTCAGAGATATTTTTTTTTCCAGTCGAAATTGCTTTATTTAGAAACTTGTCATGAGGATTTCTTAATAATTTCATCATTTGTGTTCTTTTTTCGTTGGTTTATGATAATTCATTGGTTCAATACGAGTTTAAAATTTGAATATTAAGTAGTTGAACTGAACTTTTCATGTAGTGTTTACTGAGAACAATATACAACTCAAGATAGGCATACAAAAATAAAGGCATTAGTATGTTCTATTTAACAAACGTGTAAGCATTCCTTAAGCTTGGATTGCTGAGCTCACATACTGAAACAACAATTCCTCAAATTATGAGCCTCAAGTAGTCAAGCGGATAAAATTACGGAACACTGGTTTGAGGAGGGTTCAAATTCTGACAAATGATCTACTTTCATAGATATTCTCGGAGTTTATGATATGTAATGCGAGTAATAGCCAATATTTTAGAAGGGCTTCTACAAAGGCATCCCACCATTTAGGCACATTGTGGTCTCTATTTGCTGAATTGTTACTTTTAATTTTAGTTTACTAATGATTTTAATTAGTTTAGTCATTTTTAATTAATTAATTTTAATTAGTTTAGTATTTAGTTTTAATTAGTTTTATAATAGTTTTAATTAGTTTTATAATAGTTTTAATTTAATTTAATAATAGCTTTCATTTTAGTTTAGTAATCAGTGCTAAGCGAAAAAGGAAATTTGATTATTTGAAACTATATTCAGATTGCTGCGTGACATAGCGATACATATGCTAGGCTCTCAGAATCCAAAAATTTGAAATCTAGAAGTGTGTATATTAATGTGGATTTGTATGTGACACTTGTTTACTGGAAAGACTATCGACTTCTCGATAAAGCGCGGATATGAAAAGATAGAAATGCTATAGTATCCACATCTCTTTGGCCACATACACTTGTCTAGATCCTCCTAATGAGCCTGGCGACTTCTCGCATAGGCGTGAAATAATACGAGCACAGGAGAAGGGTGAAAATAACCTTTATTATTTTCAACTGTGAACAGAAAGGTACGCACTTCGAGCTTTACAATAACACGGACAACTTGCGGTGGAACTTAACCGTTGTTAGACAAATCAATTCAAGTCTAAAAAAAAGAGTAGTACTGGACTAGCACCTTAAGTTACGGCTAAACAAAGTTGACTCGACAAACCTACCCGGCGTGTTAATTATTCAAATAGCCAAAAGGTGTAACAGGAAGTTCAGAAATGAAACGTGCGCTGGCAGCAAAAACAGCTCTGAATAAACTCTACGATTCGCCCGTTTAAATAGTCACTTCACTTAACATTAAATTTACATGCTGGCGTAGGAACGCGAGGGGAAGTTGAGGAGTTCAGGAAAGATAACCAAAATTTGAATAATAGATTAATTGAACTAAGGGAAACCCTACAACATATGAGTAGACTATTGATAGGCCTCCTTTAAGATAACACCAAACTAAAGTGACGGAATGTACTCAAAGCTCGGAGCAAGAAGCCTTTACCAATTAAAGAAAAATGATTTTAAGAATTTTGTTTACAGTATATATTCTTTCAGGTAATTAATATTGTTAATTTAAGATTTTCATTTGCCCACACGTTACAGTAAAACCACTTAAACGTACCCCTGAACTGAAACAATAATCAAATTTTTATGAGAATTAAATTTACTAATTACATGTTTTCGTTCCCACTTAACATTCTTTGTTTTCGTTCTGCTCCACACGACCTTATAAGGTATTTCTCCCGCCTTCTTAGCATGCCTTTGTGGTGCAGTGGGCAACACACTCGGCACATATTCGAGAAGTCCGCGGTTCGCGTCTCGGCAAGGGCATTGCTCATTTTTCATCTCTCCTGTTCCAAAAAAATACCTAATATCTCTAGTGGCTCCAGAACTAAGAAAGGTGGTCGATGATGATGCTCCATCACCAGGGTGTGGCGATTGGGGTCTCCTAATTTTGAGTCGCCCTTTAAAAGGGGTGTATTTAAGGTATTTCTCCCGCCTTCTTAGCATGCCTTCATGGTGTAGTGGTCAGCAAGCTCGGTGCGTATTCTAGAGGTCCGTGGTCCCGGCGAGGGCATTGCTCAGTTTTCAAGACTCCAGCTTCCAAAAAATACCCTAATGTCTCTACAATCTTTGCAAGCAATTTTAATTAACAGAAATTTTTTATACTTATAGTTGGATCATAAAACTACTCCAAACTCACTAACTTTACGATTAAAGGGGAATGAAGTACTAATTCATCACAATCATAGTACCAGAAAGTTGATAAAATTAAAATAAACATTAGATTTATTTAATATCCTCATAGTTGTTTTGTAATATGTTTATTTACATTTCGTATCTTGGTAGTTTATTTTTATGTATTTAGTTTTACCATTCGTAAAGTTTTATTTAATATTTATTTAATATTTTTATCTCGCAATTTTGCTAGTTATTTTTATTATTTTCATTTCTAAAACTTTGTGTATAGTTTTTTACTATTCTCATTTCTACGGTTTTATTTAATATTTGCTCTGGAATCTTTCTCAGTTATTATCTCTGTAGTTATGCTATCATATTACGAATTGAAGATGGAAAATGAAAAATGAGCAAAATATATAAGAAGCAGAAGAAAAAAATTTTTTTCCCTTTGTTCAGCTCTATCGAGTCTGAGGTTTCAGTCGGAAGCAAAATAAATCAGATTACTCGAGATCAAGTCAACAAGAGCAAGAAGAAGGAAACTCACTCGAAAGGAGGAGAAGTGGATTAAATAAGACCTTCTGCCCTGGAAAGAAATATTTGATTAATCAAAACGAAGAGAACGGGCTGCGCAATAAATGAATTAAATATTCAGATTCATATTTGGAAATGCATTTAAATAAAAGTATTATGTTTGGGCGATTCTTCATCTTTTCTAAAATATTCAAAAATACATTTAACACAGGAAACTGTATTTGAGTCTGCTATTACAAGAGAACGTAACTAAAATAAATATAAAATTTAGTGACAAGAACCAGCTTATTGAATGTGGAAGTATACACTATTGAGATTTTGATAATACAGCTTTCTTGCTAGATGTTTTAAGCATGTTTTGCTTAGACTCTCTTCGATAATACGTGCTTTTTGTCTTTATCATACAACGTAATACGTGAAATGTAAAATAATTTCAGGAATGTAGTAAAAATAGGAAATTACTTTCTAAAACTAAAAGCAAGTCTCTTTAAATCAGATATTAAGACAGAATGAACCTTTATTTATGTACAATAGTGCCCCCACATTCGTGAATAACACGTGCCAAGAATGATATAGAGAGCTATATAAAATAGGATATTCATAACATGCTGAATTACGGTTCATTAAAATACATAATTATTCAGGGACAACATTACACAAATATTCCGCTCAATAATCTGCATTACTTACTCCATTACTAAATAATGAATGTAAAATCTATTGCAAGCTAGAACACATTCAATCTCGTCTGCCTTATCATTTACTTAAAATAAGTAAATGATTCTTATTTTAATTTAATCCGATAATAACGAAAAAGAAATTAAGAAGGTCAATATATTTATTGTTAATTATAATATTGTTACGAAATGCCCAGCTGCGGTAAGATAGCTTCCCGCAAGGCGGGTTTAGGCTAACCATACTTGGAGCGAAATCGCTCCTTTAGCGACAAAATTGCCGATATATCACAGACGGATGGAGAACATTCTAGAACGAATTCTTGCCGGTTTAGCGTAGAATGCTCTCGAAGTTAGGCCAAAAGTGATATAAAGCCTGCTTGTACGTGGGGTAGTAGTATATCACAGTTTATCGTAGAGTGCATTGTCAGTGTATCGTCAAGTTCATCGCCAGTTGTAGCGTGGAGAGTATCAAGAGTATGTTGAGTTCCGAGAGCGACCGGAACTGAGTCGGGAACTGTACTGTCGCGGTTTGCCGTGAAGCTGTCTTCCCCGTTAAGCCTGATAGCCTGAAGGCTCTGTTGCTGATTGTTTCAGCGTGATTGTCGTAGTTTTTCGACGACTGTAAACGTGTTTTTGGAGGTGTCCTGAGTAATACTGGCTAATAAATTGTGTTTTTATTCTTCATCAAGTTTTGTCGTAGCCACTTCAAATTCACGAACCCATAGAATGCAAGAATATGTTGCTTCAAATGAACAATAACAGAAATAAAAATCGTTCACTTTCCAATTATTAATTAAAACTGCAGTAATTTCCCAGTATATATTTTTAGAATAATGACTGTTGGGTTTTAATGTTCTAATTGTATAAGTAAGATTGTTAGAGATAAGACTTCTCGTTGATTAGTTGGTTATTTAAAAATGGAAAGTATTCCACCCCTTTTTGAAGCGTTTCCGAAGGGAGATATCGCGTATTCACATTACACACGGGGAAAACCATGAGAACCAACTACATAGCCAGGCTTCTCATATGGAACCAACTACCAGTATTGAACAGTCTTCCGACTACGTTCTAATCGTCAATTTTGATGAAATATTTCGAAACATTTTTATAACTTGATTTTAAGGCCTATACATTAAGCTTCCCAAAGCTGCTTTTATTTTGTTTCTCCAATGGTTTGTCTGTTCTTGTTCTACGCCGTAAACGGGAAGTTTCTGTTTAAGGACACGGAAGCTGATGTCTAAAAGTACACAGGTTAATCTAAATAAGTTTAAAATGAGAATTATTCATTTGAATACTTTTGTTGCTGTTCAAAAGAGGATTTCGAACCATTTTATTTGTTATTAAGTGCTCGGAAACAAGATTAGATGTGCAATTTAATTTTCATACTTGTCAACATTTTCTTTCTCTTATCTTTATGTTTGCATTACATTAAACATTTTGAAAAACTTGAGTTTTTCAATTTTTCTGTTACAAAAAACAATTGACTTACAATATTACTATAGTAATTTCATGAAATATTCCACATGTATTTTATGAAATATTCCAAACATATATATTGTGAATTAAATAGACTAAAGGTTTAGGCTCATTTCATATCTAGTTTTTTTCAGATAATTTTGTACATGAAAAAAGAGAAATTTCTCGAAAAGTAACTAATGCGTATACGGAAATATGTATATTTGATAGACACTTTACTCCATTTAATTCTTCATACCTTAATCCTTGAGTCCATTTAATTCTTCATACCTTAACAAATGCAAAAATGTAACTGAAAAATATAAAATGTAAAATATTAATTAATATTTTGTGGGAACATGTCTAGTAGTTCTGAAATTTATTACATTTTTTACCCAAAATGTAAGAAAAACCGTAATTTTTACATTATACTTTCATGATGTGTTTGTCACTTATTTTTATCGTTTTCAATAGTTATTCAGCTAAATAATATCAAAAATTGATTTATAAGTACTATTTTATGAAACTTGGGTATCGAACGTAGTCAGATACACTAACTGCTCGGCCGCTGGTGAAACTGATACAAGAAATTGAAAGGATTCATTACTGACTAGAACAGCGAATGCTAGACGCAAGAGTAAAGTAAATTCAGATTACTGAGGGATTCTCATTAAACTGAGACTAAAAATAAGACTGCAGTGAGAATCTCATATTGCGTATTTAGTTACAATTATCCGAAATGATGGTGTAGATACGTACAAAAACGTATTCGGCATTTTGAGCTGTTATATGCAGTTATATTACGAATTATTGTCACTAAGTTTATATTAGAAAACTTATACCTTCCTTTAACTTAAACTTGCTTAACTAACTTATAACTTACAAAACTTATAAAAATATAAAGCAGTTTGCTTTCGCACCCTTTCCTCAGTGTCACTTGATCCGAGGATAAATGAAAACCCCGGATAACAAATCAGTGGGTGCTGGGGAATGACCGGATAAGAGTGTCTCTTAGATGTATTTGTACCAAAACATTTAAAACATTTCTTTCAGTTTTAAAAAGCAGAAATTATAAATAGTGTTCAAAAGCGATTTTACTTGCATAACGTATATTGTACAGGTATCGGGTGTAACTGTAATTCATTACAATCCCCTATGTATACAAAAAATGCAGATATCAAAACTAGATCACTTCTATCATCACATTAAGAACAATGCTTCTTTTCGAAGTTCCTAAAACTCACAAAATAATCTGAAAAATTCTGAAATAATACAAAGAAATGCATTTTTGTAATCCTAATTTTATAACAGTTACACTGCTGGCCACCCGGACTGCAACACCAAGAAAGACAAGAGACATCACAACAAAATTTATTTAGTAGATAACATGTTGACCAAGTATCAAATGATTAAATTTATAGACTTCTGTGAAGTGTGGTTCCTTCTAGAATCAGTAACCAGAGTAACCGCCATTGGAGATCACCGTTGCCACACGCCTTGGCATTGATTCAAAGAGACTTTGGATGTATTCTTGGGGTACAGCAGACCAAGCAGCTTCCACACGTTGCCAAAGTTGATCTGGTGTGGCAGCTTGGGATGCAATCTGGGTCATTCGTTCAGCAACCATGGACCACATGTTTTCTATCGACGAAAGACCCGGAGAGCGAGCCGGCCAGGGAAGCAATTCAATCTGGTGATTGACGAAGAACACTTGAACAATTCGTGCCACGAGTGGTCGCGCCTTATCCTGTTGAAATATGGCTGTGGGCAAGCTCTGAAGGTAAGGAAGGACAACTGGCTCCAACACCTGGAAGATGTAGCGTTGGCTGTTTAAATTACCGCAATGTGTACTAGAGGAGTGCGAGAGTAATAACCAATACCGCCCCATACCATAATATCCGGTGCAGGACCAGTGTGGCGGTGCATAACGCAGCTGTTCAGCATTCTGCCTCCACGGTGTCTCCAGACTCGAATCCGACCATCGTGGTGTTGCAGACAGAAGCGTGACTCGTCATTCTACCGTCCACATCCTTCTTTTATCGCACCATTGGTGGCGGAGACATCTGTGGTTCTGCGTCAAGGGTAGACGAAGCAATGGACGTCTTGCGGACAGACCACTCTGCTGTAAACGGTGTCGAATAGTACGCGCAGACACTGGATGTTGCGTTAGAGACTGAATGTGCTGCGCTATGGTTCGTGTTGTGACTGACGATCCGTTACTGACATGCGCACAATGTTCCTGTCATCACGTAAATTGGTGCACTGAGGTGGATGCGATCGAACACGTCGGTCCGTCTTACCCTCCTGAATACAAAAGTCACATAACCGCATTACAGTTTTTTGGTTTCGTCCAACACGACTACCGATTTCCCTGAAAGAAAATCCACACTCTCGGTAGGCCACTATCCTTCCTTCCTCTGTCGAACTCGGATACTTCAACAAACGATGATCGCTGTTTACGGCATAACGGATCGTTTTTTTTAAACTACAAGAAAAACACAATTGCCGAACTTGAAATCGTCGCAAACTCCAAGCCTTAAATAGCGCTTTGAAGTGGCGCCACAGGCGCGCGTGATGTGCGTCTGCGCTGAAATTCTAACCAGTTGCATATCTCACCTCCGCTAACGCATGTTGTAAATTTCATGTTATCTGCATGGTTCCTTCAGGGTGTCGCATTTACGGTGGCCATCAGTGTATTTTAAGTTTATGCACCTGTCCTTCTAGCTTCAGCTTACAATTTCCTACCAAAATGTATTTTCGAAAACGTGGTTAATTCAACTGAATAAGAGTAGTATTTAAGTCGATGTTTCACTGATTTCGTTACACAGTTCCTGACTAGCGCGCGTTTGCCTTTGGTTACCTCTCTCTCTAAGCTATTGCTACGCTCAGGCGTACTTTAGGCCCTTGATAGCCTCGCCGACTTAATTGAGAGGCCAACTACTTAGAATCTTGATAGCTTTGGCTATATCTTTTAGTTAAGCATTAGTTAAGTTTAAATTCTTATTAATTTAAGTTCAAACCCAAGTGGAGGCCTTGCTGTACGCCTCGAGACAGGAGCTGAGTGTGTTCATACTTATTTTCAGAAATAAATGGTAGTTAACCGTTCTTGAGTCTTACGTCTCTGTTCACACACTCAAGCGATTATTCGCTTATCAGTGTAAGGGGTTTCTCCCATTGAACTGAGAAATGAAAAGGTGGAACATATAGTTTACAGCATAATAATTTTAAATAATTTTTTAAATGGTTCTTACATACAGAAGCTTATCACTCAAATTTACCTTTTTCTAGGGCCCTCTTTTTTAAATAGAAGGAACACTACTTTACATCACTTAATCTGACTTGCTACTTGTCCACACTCCAATAGAAATAATGGTAAATTAATTAATTTAATTTAAAACTTACTTTTTACTTGCCTTTATTATATTATTTTAGTATTATTTAATTTAGTTTCCAGTTTATTTTTAGTATGTTAATAGTTTCTGTATCATTTTTGTTTATATGCATATTCGTGTCGGGGAAGTTTTTTGTGGGCAAGAGTTTCTAAATTAAATTGGTTTTCTAAAAAATTGGTATCATAAAGGGTATTGTTTTATATTGGCTTTGATTTGTACTTTTCTAAAAGTTCCACTTGTTTTAATTTTGGTAGGTCACATCATTTAGTTTTACTTTTGGTTTTGAATTTTACACTTGCCTACATAAATGACGAAACATGAATTGAATAATTGAAGAGTTAGGTTTGAGGGCAACTTCCTCTTGATAAGCCTGTCTTCTGTCCAGCTCAACAATTATTCACTTATGCATATTTTTTATTTTTAGGATTT
This sequence comes from Stegodyphus mimosarum, assembly GCA_000611955.2. NCBI lineage: Eukaryota > Metazoa > Arthropoda > Arachnida > Araneae > Eresidae > Stegodyphus > Stegodyphus mimosarum. Next base: position 205,455 of record KK115803.1, on the reverse strand, counting down.
AAAAACTTTATTGCAATTTTGTATTTGTTGATGGATTTTGCTACTTGCACTTGATTTAATTATGTTCTCAGAATTTAAATGATATTGTAGATTAGTTCGCAGCAATATAAATTATTTATAATTTCTTTTAAACTTATCTCTATAATTATTTTTTTACTTTAAATTGCTTTTTACGAACAGAAATTTTGTTAAATTCAAATTTCATTCCTTGCAGCAATGACGCAAGACAATTGTTTAAATTTAATTTAACTTTACTATATTCTTTTGAAACAATATATTTATATATATAATATATATATCCTAAGTCAAGCGTTCTAATATAGGTATTTTGACGAAATATCGTGCTTTTCTGAAATGACACACCAGTTTTTTCCATATTTCCCTTCTACAACACAAATTATGCCAAACTGCCAAGTTTCGTAAATATCGCACGAGTAGTTTTTTGAAAAATTAGCTCTCAGAATTTTAGCTCCTCAATGTTAATTGAATTTGATATATATTTATTAAAACCTCTTTGTTACTTAACTTACTTGATTTCTTCTTCCAGAATTCGAAATTTAGGCTTAATCCAAGCATAATTCCTCCATTTTTTATTATTTATTTTTTAAATTTGTAATGTTAAATATTTTTTTTTAAATTTTTCAAAAACATTTCTGTATTATATAACCTGTAAAATATTTAACATCATCTTAAAGTAGATGTATTTCTAGGCAAATCTGCAAAAAATTAGTTCTTTATTTAAAATTTTCTAAGATATACAAGAATTTACATATTGGCGCGTTTCGAAATTTCGCATATTGTTCTGGTGCTTATGGTACCAGACGTTAAATACTAAGTTAAATTACTAACTGTTACAATTGAAACCTGAAATTAAATGATTTGCCTACAATAATATCAAAAACCAAATCTAATCATTGCGTTGTGTTTAACCTTCCCCCAAAACTAACCCGAACAACCCCTAAGACCAAGCAGGAGTACTAAAAACATTACACAAGACATCATAAGAAAATACTCTGAATCAAATATATATATATATAACCAAGGATATTTATTGCAGCATTATAAGGAAGACACGCAATCTTTCAACTTAATTTCTAGATCTATGGTACCAGGGTGACAACTATTTAAAATAATGCATTTAGAATTATTAATATATATTGCTATTTTCAGATATGCACCGAGATGACATTAATCAAAATTTCACCATGAAAATTAATATTAAATATTTATATGCAGTTATCAAACTCTGCTGGCCAGCATAAAAATACACAGGAATTTAATGAATCACCGAGCATGGTGTCTTAAGTGTTTATCAATATTGATAGAGATTACTTAGTTCAAAGAAATTTCTTAATTTACTCAGGTAAAAATTACATACATCAATTTAGCAATCCCTTAGGCAGTTAGAAAATATTACATATTCAAGTAGACCCGTTGGAGAAGAATGACTACATTTATTCCTACATTCAATTACTCAAATAAAGGTAAAGTAGAATTTAAATTTTTATTTGTTCCTTAATTTGCGAAAGTTGAAGTTAATTCTTAACCAAAAGTAGTAACAACTTAAAGTAAAAAGGTAAAATTTAGACAAGTTAACAAATTTAATATCTGTCTTAATTCATTATATATAAATTTTAATTACAATCCAAGTTAAAGTTAAAAGGTCCTAAATAGAGTAACAGTGCAGCATTTGCTTAATTAAACAGCCTGGATTTAAGATCGAGCAGAAAAATTTGGACTAGTTAAAAGTTAGATAGAATTTAATTAGAAATTAAATATGCATATTATTACTCCTTACTTTAATAATTCATAACTGGAAAATTTTTCTTCAATTAATCAAATCAATTCAATAGTTTAATTAGCCTTATTACTTAGGAAACATGATCACAGAATTTAGGTTGAATGCTGTACTAAATTTCAGGTGAAAATAGGAAACTGAATGAACAAAAAGTCGAACTCACTTGAAGGGAAGAATTTTGAAACTTAATTAAGCATTGCTAGTGACACATCTTGAACTTATCAGATGGAACAATCTCCAGACGAGCAGCCGTTTGAAGTTGAAGCCCGAAGCTCTCCTCTGGGCATGATTCCAACCCGCACAGAGATGATGTTAACAGTCCTGAAAGCCCATCCTAGTAGGAAGATGGAGGAAAAGCATAGATGTTTCGAAGCGAGAAAACTGGACCTATAGACCGATGTGAAGAAGGTGGAAACTTGTAATTCTCGGAACTAGACCCCTCCTAGTGGGAAGACAAAATAATGCCTCTATATCTCGAAGAACATCAGAACTCCCTCGGCATCATTCGTTTATAGGAGTGAGCAAAAGCACGAAGGTGGCATTCAGGATACGGGCCTTGGACTTCAAATTCTTTTAACCGTCGTCCAGGATATACATGGCGGCTCTTCCCAAGGAAGAAAAATGAAGAGTGCTTCTTACAGCTGCAAATCCGAGGCAAAAAGGACTGAGCATGGCCTTGCATGCCGATTTTAATCGTCCAGAGTCCGGAATTTTCGAAAATCACCAAATTTGGTGAATTAGTATGCGAATCTCGCCAAACACAAAACAGGGCTGCGAAAACTTAGTTTTTCCTTCTACACACCAAAAAAAATTCCACCCTCGCCACCCCCTTCGCCAACGGAAGAGGGGTGAGGGAAAGAATGTAACAACCCTACCTCCCGACCGGACGCTGTACACGACCTTGACGAAGGGTGCTCGAAAAAACACCCTTTCAGCAGAATAAATTTTTAGACACGAAATTCAACAATTTTAGCAATTAAATGGGCATAATTCTCCAACGGGGCGACGTACAGTCATGAAAGTAGATTCATAAGAAGGCTAAATTTTTTCTCTCTAAGAGGTATAAATTTCAACCATGTGAAGAAAAAGGAAGTATTTTTAAATTTCAAATATTACGCAGAAAGCAACCGATTTCCCATTGTCTCCTTTTCCCGAAAGCTAATACTATCGAACGCGTAACGTAAGAATGAGAACTCTGTTTAACTCGCATAAAAATAATTGATTCAATAACGTAAGCAATACAACTCGTGAAGAAAAATTTAGAATAAGCATAAATTAATACATATAATTTTACTCACTCAATAATTAATTAACAAATAAACTGCAATTAACTACATATTAATCCACAATTCTAAACTAACTAAAATCGCTACATAACTATATTCATTAAACGCAATAATAACGCCAAATGTGGTTTACATACTTTTTTAAAATTATTCGAAAGTATGAAGGAAGATGACCCTTTTCTGCTCGTGTACAATGACTAAAAGGAAAGGAAAATAAGTTGCTATAAATTAAGAAGTTCATCAAGTGAATTATTCTTGGCGCAAACTGAAAAAAAAATGCGCCAAGATAAATTTTTTAGTTTCTCTATAAATTTCACACCGAACGTTACAAAACTTAATATCTAAGCATAATTTGCGTTGTAGAATCGAAAAAGGGAAAAAAATAGGCCCGTTATTTCAGAAAAAGTCCGATTTTGTATCAAAATACCTATATTAGAACAATGTTATATATAAATCTAAGATATATCCTAAGTCGTGCTTTCGAGATATGAAAAACACAATTTGAATTTCGTCAATCGGCCCAGTAGAACGAGAGATATAGAACTGTCTTTTTTTTCCAGCAGTGTACATTTGCAATGTGGCTTTATTAAATTGAAATAAGAAGCAAAATAAAGGAAAGTGAAAAGAACATTGCTTAGTTAAACTAAAATATCTTACCTCAGATTAAAACTCTTTAAGTACAAAAGTAATATTTAAAGTACTTTTCTACTACAATCGTATACTTTGTGCGTATACCATAATATAATGTAAGTAAAGTCCAATATAAAAAATGCTGTGGATTAATTACCTTACACATTGCGTTTAATGCACATACAATTTATAAAACAAAACTGAAAAGCCTAACAAGATATATAAACACAAGCAAGAAATGCTTAGTAATTACCACTAAGGCTTTACAACCAGAGCTCGAGCAAAAGAAAAATCGCGTATCATTTCTATTAGAAAAGTGTAATCACAGTTCATGCACGCAAACTGTAAGTAAATCTAATTTAATTAAGCTGGTGTAAAAATCTGGGAAAATAAAAGCAAGCGATTACCTTATGAAACAAACTTGTAAAACGAAAACGACTTGATGCTGCATGCAAAGCCGGAAGTTCTTTTATAATTTTATAAACAGTGCTAAGAGTTGTAACCGCTTGGCATAAGCTTCAGATTCAATACAAAAAAATGTATTATCCGTATTTCCTTAATAGGAAGCCATGTGCTTATTATCATAACAGAAGACAAAAATAAAAAGAGGAAAACACTTAATGTATACTTTTCCAGAGTGCTTATTCTTTTTTCCTATTATACAAGCTTACCAATTACTTAATGCTGTAGATCTTTTTTAAGAAATAAATATCTGTGTTCCTTATCACATACTTGTTCGTTCTAATTTATTCAAACTAGATCACAGTTGTTTATCTTTTTATGTTTCTTAAATTTAGGGCGTAATTCTGAAGTAACTCCTTCGAATGCCATGTTTATTGTAATATCGGATTTCAGAATAACTTTAAAGTCCCAAGTATGAAAGCAAATCCTTTTAATTTTACGATGGTAGGATGTTGGTCGTACCATGACATGAAGACAGTGGGACAGCAATTATGATATTTTTTAATTTACTTTTAAACGTTATAGTCTTCTTATTATTATTTTATCGCATGTAATTGCTCCAATCACCTGCAGTACTTTCACACATATTAAGCTGTTTTTTACGCCATTTCATCGACGTCAGCTCCTCTGGACAGCAAGACATAAATCTGATAGTAGTGTCGAATATTCTGGAA
>KK115803.1:178470-200574 GCA_000611955.2 Stegodyphus mimosarum | reverse complement strand
AACAAAGTTTTAACAATTCCAGTTTGCTGTGTTGTGACTTATCTCATTTCTCTGACAGTAGAATCAGAACAAGTCTATGAAATTCGTCTCGGCAAGGATTGCGAAACTGCGTCTGTCGTCATCAATAGCCTTGATCACCATACAGGGGAAGGTACGACTTCGCTCAGTTCCGCCTCCCAACCGTCTTCCCTACCATCAATCTCTCTTGAGCACTTTCGGCTAGCAGCATATTTAGAGTGCCCCATGCCGCACAGACACCATACATTTGCAAAAACTATGCCTATGTTCGTACCGAAGGGCTCGAACACGAGCCCTTCGGTACGACAGTCAGCGTCACTAACCATTTTCCCGGTTTGGAAGCCAATTCTAATTTAATTCACATTAAAAATTATTTTTTTCTCTTCATTTCAGAGATTTAATAGCATTTTTAATCTTTTATTTGCCTAATCTGAAACACTCGTTCGATTAGGCATGTCCACTCTTTCAGAGTTAAATTTAAAATGCCCATTTTGGTTCTTTTCATTGCGAAGAGATCATATAGAGTTTACTTCAATAATGTATATTTGCATGCGAATTCTTCTTTAATGCTATATAGGGATGCATGGAACAGTCTTTGATTACTCAGATTATAAGGTATTTTCTCCCTCCTTTATGCCGGCTTTCTTTGTAACGGTAGAACCCTCGGCGCATATTCGAGAGTTCCAGATTCGAGTCCCTGCGAGGGCATTGCATATTTTTTCTTATCTCCTGATTTCAAAAAAATACCTAATATCTCCACAGTGGCGCCCGAATTAAAACAGGTGTTGGATGATGATTCTCCGCCACCAGGATTTGGCGATTGGGTCTCCTAATCTCCAGTCGCCCTTTAAAAGGGAGAGTATATAAGGTATTTTCTCTTCCCTTTCCTGCATGCCTTTGTGGTGTAACGGTAACACACTCGGCGTGTATTCGAGAGGTCCAGGTTCGAGTCCCGGCGAGGGCATTGCTCATTCTTAACGTTTCCAGCATCAAATAACCTAATGACTCTACAAAATATTAAACTGAATTTTGCAACTGTGTCTAGAAGCAGACTGATTTCATATTTTTGTACTATGATCTCCCATCGAATCAGCGAAAGTCACGGAAATTTTATTAAAATATTTCTCGTGGAACAATTAAACATTAGAAATTAAATAGCAATCACCAGGAATGTGTCGTAAAATTTCTGTGTCAGATAGATGAGAATCTATCTCTTTCTTCACTAAATAAAGGAAAAAGAAAATAATTTTTCCAATAAATAAGCCCCAAATAATGACTGACTCCTTAAAGCTTATGTTCAAAAATACTATAAAAATAGAATTGATGCCTACAACTTCTTCCCATGATTTGATTTCACCCCCGTAATGCAATAAATATTGAATGGCATCAAAGGCTTTAAACTAGTTTTGGGAGAAATATATTAGCTTTTCTATAAGTATTATTATAAGTATTTTATAGCTGTTGAATAAAATCACCGTGTTCGAAAACGTCGACAAAAATGAAATAGAACATTCGCTTTTAATACTGGATAACTGTCTTCGCATGCCACTTCTGACTTTAATTTTTGGGGAATCTATAGTATATCGTGTCAGTGTGGCTTGAGATATATTGGCTAAACAAAAAGAGCGTTAAAGTTTCGTATCAAGGAACATGAATCTTATGTTCCAAAGGGTGAAATAAGAAAGTCTTCAATAGCGTATCATAGTTGGAAATTTAATCATAATTTTGACTTTAGATCTGCAATAATTATCCAAAAAGCTTCTTCCGTTGGTGAATTGGATTTTCTTGAGGCTTTTCATATTCACAAAGATTTAGCATGTTTAGTGAACGATTTTAAGTCTAATCCAGTCCTTCCTAGCGCTTTTAAAATTCTATTAACATAATTCTTGATTATTATTTTTGCCGATAGATGGCGTTGCCTCTTCGCGCGTGGTTCTACCCGAAGGTATAAAAAAGCCGTTACTGAGGTTTCTTTCCCTTTCTAGATATTTTGTTCTCCTGATGAGGAGGGACCTGTAGCTGCCCTCGAAATCGATTGAGTGTTTTGGGTGAATGTACGCCAAATGCAAGGTTGTTTCAGCGAATTTGGTTATACGGGGAATATTTAAGTATTCATATACTCAGTTTAAAACGTAAATCATGATACGTCAATGCACAGTTAACTAGTTACGCAAAAATAACAAAAAAGATACAGATAATTTGAAACATTAAAACCTCAATATCCGAGAGAACCGAATCACGTTTCATTCCGTATAAACTTTTGCGCAAAAAAATAATAAAAAAATTTGAAAGTTTTACATTTTATATTACACTCAAAGGGGCCTTTTTTTAACATTTTGTGCGTTACCTTTATTTATTAGATGACATGTTTTTCGTACTTAAACCATAAAATTCAATTCAGCAGCAATATTATAAAATAATTTTAAAAGAGCGTATCTATAGAATTTCCGATACACAGCCTGGCGCGCTAGAGTTAATTCTTTTTCCGTACAGTGTTGTCATTACTTGCTTTGAAATCGTTGCGTTTTTTTATCAAAAATTTATTAAAGTGTTACAAAATATGAAATCGATAATAAAACAAATTCCAAATTCCAAATTAACCCGCGAGAACTCGCACCGGGTATGAAATGTCCAATGCATTTTCATTCAACGTTTTTGTTACTTTATCCTTATCGGATTAGGCCAAAATTTCGTGTAGCTGTATTCAATGTCACGTTCTTTCAGCAAGGAGAAAAACTAGTTCAGCTCTAAAAACAGATTTTGAGAAACAGGTGTCCCGGGTATGTCATACCCGTGCGAGTCCTCGCGTCAGTCAGATCTTTCTTTTTTTCTCTAACGTTTTTGTTACTTTATCCTTATCGGATTAGGCCAAAATTTCGTGTAGCTGTATTCAATGTCACGTTCTTTCAGCAAGGAGAAAAACTAGTTCAGCTCTAAAAACAGATTTTGAGAAACAGGTGTCCCGGGTATGTCATACCCGTGCGAGTCCTCGCGTCAGTCAGATCTTTCCTTTTTTTCTCTCAATTTTGTGAATTACGACGCGTTATTTGAATTACAATAAAGAAAATGAATATTTTCGACAACTTATCGAGACTGTTTCTAGTGATAATGAACCTATATCTGATGATAGTGTTGCCTCTGAGGATGAAGAATACTGTAGCAATCGCGATTCTTCTACTGAAACTGAGACACAAACAGTAGATGACAGTTCACTTTCAACAATCGATTTTTATATTGGTAAAGATAAAGTTACAAAATGGCAGAAGGAAAAATACCGGCAAAATGTTATAAAGCCTTCAAGGAATATAATTAGCAAGCTCCCAGGTAATACAGCTTATTCAAGAGATGTCGCTTCTCCCGTAGATGCATGGAATATTCCATTCGATAGCTACATGCTAAATATTTATATTGAATCGATTCAAGAATATTTTACTCGAGAGCAAGATGCAAAAAATACAGATGAAGTCGAAATCAAAGAGCATTTTTTGGATTGTTATACTTATGTGGAACTCATAAATCATCCCATGCTAATTTGAAGGATTTGTACACCACGGATAGAACCTTTATTGAAATATTTCCTAAAACCATGAGTCGCACTCGATTCCTCTTTTTGATGAGATGTCTACGCTTTGACAATATCAATGATCGTCAAAGTAGAAGAGCGATAGATAAATTGGCTCCTATCAGAGATTTTTTTAAACATTTGTTACAAATTGTAAAAATTCATATACTATTGGAGAATTTGTCACAGTTGATGAAAATCTGGAACCTTTTGGTGGGGGTGCGAACTCAGGCAGTACATGCCCAAAAAGTCTACTAAGTGCGGCATCAAGATATTTGCACTAGTAGATTCTAGAGTATTTTATATCTGGAATATGGAGATTTATGCCGGTCAGCAACCCGATGGACCCTTCAAAATACACAGATTTTCAATTCTGGATGCAGTTTGACAACTAAGAACTGGTATACAGGATATGAGCTAGCACAAGAACCTTTAAAAAAGAAAATTACAATGGTTGGAACACTTAGACAAAATAAAAGAGAAATACTACCTGAAGTTTTAGTGAAAAAGGAGTTGTACTCTTCAGTCTTCGGATTTCAAAAAGACACAACAATTGTTTCTTATTCTGCAAAAAAGAACAAGAATGAAGTTATGTTATCCACAATGCATACTGATGATAAAATAGACGAAACGACCATGGAATTGAAAAAACCAGATATCATCACGTTTTATAATCTTACGAAAGGAGCTGTGGACGTTGTCGACGAAATGGCTGCAACATATACTACAGCAAGGTTATCAAATCACTGGCCAATGATTATTTTATTTTCCATGTTGAATGTGGCTCCTATTAAAGCCAGGATTTTGTTGATATCCACGAAACATCCTCCCACACAGTTCAGAAACAGACGTTTCTTTTTGAAAACATAAGGACTCGCTCTTTCAGAGCAACGCAGAAAACGTAAGCCTGAAAGAAAAACAACTTATCCTACCACTTCTAAGGAACTGGAAATCTCTAATAGTGAACCGCCTGTAAAAAACCTCAAAGCAAACGATGATATATGAATGATGTGCAAAATGACATATAAATGATATGCATTTTGTCCATGTAATAAAGACATAAAATCAAGGTTTACGTGCCAAAAATGTGAAAAAAAGTCTCTATGTTGAACATTAGTATGTAGTTTGTCAAAACTGTCTTTAAACATGAAAGCATACATAATTAAATTCACTAAAATTCCTTAATGTATTATTTTGTAATATTTAAATATGTTCGGTTTGCTTATAAACAGTATTAATTGATATTTAAATAGCAGAAACGTACTCTAGGGTATGAGATACCCGGCGCGAGTTCTCGTGTCTGAAAATGAGTGCGTGTTCTCGCGAGTTAAGGCTTTCAGATGCCCATATTCGGTGGAAGATTACGTTATTCAAAATACTACTAAACTACTACTAGTACTTCTTAAATGTACTACATTTATGAAGGATGTAATACCTATCGAAAGATTATTCTATTTTTATTACATATTATATAAAACTTAAGTTTACTTAAGATCATCAAATCTATTTTACTATAGGCTTTATCGAAGATACCTCCCGCATCAAGTTTAAACATTGCTGTCTAGCAGGTTGTTATTATCGCATAGGTATGTCAAAGAGACTTCAGAGGCCTTGAAATTAGGAAATATATATATACATTCCTATATATCTACATATATATATAGTAAGAGAGAGAATTTTTTCCCATTCATAAAATTACGCCTTATGTTCCAGGCTGTCTTGTTATGTATTTTAAGTCACATTTTTAAAATTAATTTCGTTTTATTGCTTCATGAGCTGTTTCTAAATTCAATTTTAATAATATATACAATCCTTAATTACAATAAGATTCAGAATTGCGTGTAATAAAATTTGGAAAGATGAATCTACACTATTATCTTTATCTACACTATTTATCTAGATGTATCAACAAAGGTTCCTTTGTCCGTAAAATAATGCATGTATCTAATATGTATGTAAAATGTGATATTTTTTTTTTCTGAACTAAATTGAAATCTCATGTAACTCTTAAGAAATCATTTTTATGAGAACTTTTTTAGCTTTATATTAGATATGTATTCTTTTATTTGAGATTTTTTAATCATGATCAGTGTTTTAATGATGTTGCGGCAAAGACAGCAAGCTATTAAAAATAGCATTACCCCTTTGTGAATGGCATCACTTACGTTTTTTGTATTTCATAAATGTTTTTGCTTGTTCTATACTTTATTTTTATGTTGGGAAATAAATAGGCATAAAATACTATCTCCTAATATCTGGTGCCGAAACCCGGGAGGATGGTGGGGAAGAATGATAGGCTCAATTAAGCGATGCCTTCGGAAAACAGGTAAGGCTCTTTTGGATGACGCTGGTTTGATGACTGTATCATGTGATATTGAAGCCGCTCTTAACAGTAGACCGCTTGTCCATGAATACGGAATAAAAGATGACTCTGAGGAAGCTTTAACACCCTCGCACTTCCTCATAGGAAAGAAATTAACTACTATTCCTTCCACCCTCATAAATCCTGAAACAAATTTAAATCGTATGTGGAAGAGTCGTCAACATTTGATGGACTCCTTTTGGAAAAGATGGCAAATAGAATATCTTATAGGCTTGTGTATATTTCGTCAAGTGCGGAATCCATCTGAAACAAATTAAATCCGGAAAGGGGACATTGACCTACTACAAGAAGATGTTAGACTCGCCACACCTGGAAAAATGCCCGTGTTGAAAATCTAATCCTTGGCCGCGGCAAGAAAGTCCGTACTTGTGTTCTGCGCACCAATGGACATACCATTACCCGATCTGTGCAGCTGGTCATCCCTCTGGAGGTTGACCAGGGTGGGGAGGATGTTACGGCAAAGCAAGCGAACTATTAAAAATAACATTACCCTTTTGTGAATTGCATCATTTACACTTTTTGTATTCATAAATGTTTTTGCTTATTCTATACTTTATTTTTATGTTCGGAAATAAATAGGCATAAAATACTATCTCCTAATAAATATCATAAGAAAGCCGCCCAGACGGTATAGTGACTAGGGGAGCCTGACTGCGATACCGAAGGTCCTGGGTTCGAATCCCGGAGAGCGCATGGATGTAAAATTGTCTGTCCCTTTATAGGAGATAACGGCCTCCACAATAAAAGGGCCACCACTTCTGGCCTTAGTAGTGGCCAGCGCCGTTATATGCAAGGGCCCACCATTGGAAAAAACAAAAAAATCCATAAAAAAGCGCATTTTTTAGCAAAACTTGAAATTTGTGTTGACATTTTTGACTTTATTATGCAAGAAAGTAGTAGCTCGACAATAGAAAGCCCTCTCTCATTGTTCCCTTATTTTAAAGATTTTTTAATCAATAATTCATTCACTTATGCTTTCAATAAATTTCATTTAGAAAAATAGTTGTCTTAGAAAAGTACCAATTTAGTTTACCGAAAGAGATTGCATTCCCCGAACTCCAAAATTTAATATATGTGTTATTTTTATATTTTCATTAGTTGAAGGATCTAACCTCCAATTCTTTTTTCCCCTAAGATATTTCACTGGTTAATCTTTCCTTATTTGCGGCGAATTACCTGTATGTTAAAAGTTAATTAATCTTACTACATAAATACTAAGAAACTTAATCTAATGATAGTAGCCCAATTCGTAGCACTTCAAAATTTAGTCGCACATAATATCGGCAAAATTCACATAGCGCACTTTTATAGCTGCAGCGGCGTTTCAATGATCAAGATGTGTAGCGCATTTAAAAACTGCATAGATTCTGGTAGTAAAATTAACAGGATCTTTGATCTTAGTTTTTGATAGCCGAAGTCGACGATTAGCTTGAACAACTATTTTCCAGTTATATTTTCGTGCTTCACTATTAATATGCTTCCTTTCTTAATTTATACTATTATTCAAATTAGTCTATGGAAGTTTTCGGAATTATCGCTATGATTCTTTTTTGTGGCGAGACCACTTAGTTTTTGAGTCATATACTACTTTCATTGCCTCTTTCACTAAGTATTTCTTCCTGTCATTGATAGACTATTCTTGTTTCAGTCTTATGCTTGCATTTTCTCAGTGTAATCAGTCTCAGTCAGTTTCATTTTAACTTTCCTTATCTCTGAAAACAAAAACTGCACACCTAAAATATAAAGCTTACTCTATGATTTTTTATATAGATTGTCAAAAGCTCTTTATAACTGCAGATCCTGAATTTGATCCTCGATGCCACCCTAATCCTATATGTCGTCAAAGTTTTGAGTTCTTCTTCCTAAACTTGGCAAGATAAAAGCATTTTGATTTGCCCGTGTTCGAAGGTGTCCCCGTTTCATCAAATTCCTAGCCACACGCTTTTCCAAGGCTGTTTACTTTTCACTTATAACGGGAGAATTTTCTTGAGCGTAACATATAGCTGTTTTGGTATATATTACTATATGTAAAAAGTCGTTGTTTTCATAATATAATACTTTTTAATTTCGCTCATAATATTTGCTACCAACTGGCTTCTTCGGTGCTCAGAATTCCACCCCGTTATTTCCAGTATTAATACATATGAGTCCTCATACTTAACTGTTATCTTATTTTTTTCTGATCTAAGAGCGAAATGATCTAAGAGCGAAGAATATTTAATCTTCAAATCATTACCCCTGATAGTAGTATGAGATTCTAGCCATTTCATATCATATAATTAGTTTTGTTTTGCACAATCCTTATCTGAAGTTTCTGGTGATTCATTAATCAGTTGCTATATATCCATCTGGCAAAACGCTGATTTTCTTCTTTGAATATATAATAATTTGCTTAATGGCATAGCTATCTTTCGCAATGAAAACAATTGCAGGTGTCTTATCTATGTGTCTGTGTTTCACAAACCCCGATATATAAGCTAATTTATCTGCTTGTCTGTCTCAACTGTTTTGATACTGTTTCACCTGGCAACGAATAATTTGAACAATATTTTTGTTTACTCGCATAGCAGCGCTTGATTGTGCAGTATATGGTATTTTTTATGCTTAACTTCCAGGTCTGCACAAAAATATTACTTATATAAAGTGCTTTTCCAAAACTGCAATCCACTCTCCGAATGTAATTTTAGTTGAGTTTCTATATTTTAAGCTATATTTCTTTAGTAACTTTTGCAGATCCACGGTGTACACGAATCAGCTCATTCCGTTTGAAACGTGATCTTCTCTTTCTAATGAAGAAAAAAAATTTCTTGTTTTATTTCAAACTTTTAAACCTAAAAGATTTGTCCTTAAAAAGTTTGAACATTTACGTTTTGTATATCATTTAAGTAGCAAGCTAGCAAGAAATGAAAAGTTTTATACGAATAGGTGTGGAATATTCATAAATGAAATATTGTAACTTGGAAAAGAAAGCAGTTTTTTTCATTCTTTAAACTGTTTTAAACATTGAGTATACAGCATTTGAAAATTTTAAATTTACAATTAGTTAAAGGCAGAAAAAGACTCGCAGTTGTAATAATCAGTTGCTGCGCTTTTTCTTCGCTTCTGTTAACCGATACTTTGGCTGGAGTTATTTTAATGGATCAGGAATCGTAAGCTAGAATTGACATGTTGTTAACTTAGTTTCAGACTGAGACTCTAGTTAGAGTATATTTGAGCCTTTGATAGATTTGCTATAATTTAGTTGTGTTTAGGCAAAGTAGCATTTTATTTCAGTTTAAACTGTTTCACAAGGACACAGTGAATATACTTTATAACGTTTACTTTCTGTAACTATTATAATCACTGCGATGATTGCAAACTCTGTAAAATATAAATGACGAACTGCTTCACATATGAGGAAAAACCACGAATCACAAGAAACCATAGCATCTAGTTTAAAAAAAATGTGTTAAACTAGTAGCTAAATTCTATATACAAAATTTACTGAAATAGATTATATTACGTCTTTTAATACTTGAGATACTTATGGTAACTTAGATAACATTCTTTTGAAGACGAGGAGCAGATGTGTGTTTCAATTTTTATATTCATATTGAATATAATATTTCCAAACATACCATACTGGGCGTTTTGAGCTTTAACGACCTTCATTCAGTATGCTTTAAATAGTTTTAAAACTTCTAACCAAAAGGCCTTTTATATGTACTATGGGTTCTTCTCTTTACTTGGATCTCACGTTTCTTAGTTGTTATTTCATTCTACAAGAAACGTAACAACATTTTCCATCATAGGTGTACTCAGAAATGCTGTGGAAGAACTATTATCACACTGGTGACCTTGCTAGCGTGTGTACCTTATCAACTCAAATTTTTCAAGGCGGTTCCTGACAACAAAACACTTTCTCAAACGGCCGCAATATACTCCGCTTTTCTTTTTTATTATAGTTCTTTTTCTTTCACTTTTCCTACTGAATCATCTTTTCGTTTGTCAAAGGCTATTGCTGTAACTTACTAAATTCTGTCTGACCTGACCATTTGTTTATGTTTGCTCAATCCTCCCACTTCCACACTTTGTAGCTGAATGAAATAAATTCTTGTTTAAACTCATCAAACATGCAATTTCGCTTATGAGACTTACAATAGCCTTGTTAAGATGCATTTAACAATGCTAAGCCTGTCCTTTAAGCATGACGCCACCATTACTCCAGAATGCTTATTTTAAAACAGATGCTGAACAAAATTTAAGGACACAGTAAAGGGTGTTATAGGCGCATTGGCACCCATAAAAAAATCCATGCCATGTATCAAGAACTAATACATTTGCCTTCAAATCACGACTGTTATGATATATATCAATAGCAAATTAGAGTTTGTGAACACAACCTAACATGAGTTTTTCTAATTACGCGTTGTGTTGGTAAGCAATAGCCCATCTATGTAGTAACACACTGAACATGCAAGTGTGTTAAGTAAACGCAAGTTAAGACAATTAAAAGTAAATAAAAATACTATTTATAGTATGATTACAACCACCCTTCGTACAAATATTTTGTAACAAATTTAATGCTGACAGTCATCTCGAATAATCAGTATACATAATTTTGCGGTAACAGCTGGTAATCAAAATCATAAAACAATACATACCTTTAACATAGGGGGTTACGGCCATACCCATTCATAATTTTGAGAATTTCAAAAATACTTCAGACTTTTACATTACAAACGTCTCACTAACACGGAGAAATAAAATTACTAAGCATAACCAAGTTTTAATTTAAAAGGGCGAAACATTTCTAATTTAATTCATAATAATTAGCAGCTGTTCTATTACACTAAGTACCGGCTTGCATTGAATAGAAAGATAACCACGGAATTAATAGAGTTTAAAGAATTCGCCCTATTGTAGTCAAAATATTTTTTTTCTTTTACCCGTCATAGTAGCTGTCTCGAAGGAAATCGCAGGATTTCAGAAAACCCATATGAAACGTAAAAAAAAATATATGTAGAGATGTTGCAAGACAGATTTTCTTCCAAGGTATTTAGGCTATTATAGTCGAAGGACCCTTGTTCTTACTCTGAATCATCTTTCCATTTATCTCTCTTATCAGGCAAACAACTCATGAAGAAACTTCGGCTGCAAAATAAAATCTTCTTCCCCTCAGCATGGCTGCTCGATGAAGACTCTGTTCCTCTTCTGGCAACCCACAGTATATCAAGCCCTTAAGCGAACACCAAAAGGTCTCTATCCACTCCAGAAGAAATAGGTGTTAATTGGCTTCAATCATCTACCACGGGTCTACCAGGTTTATCAGGAAATTTCCATTTTTGCAGCAAGGACACAAAGTGAAGGCAGAACGAATGAATTGTCAAGTACGCATTTTGTCCCGATGCTCTGATGCAATCCCGCTAGCCTCTACCGAGGGTCCCTCTTTACACAAGATTCAGCTGGACATCCAAATATCGCCCAACTTCAGAGGACTAGTTTTTGTCAATGCCAATTTGTATTTTTGCAAATATCATCTTAGCATAGTTTTATTAATAGCAGTTTTGCACAATCTTCCTTAAAGCAGTAGCTCTGTTCCCAAACAAAAATTTAATACCACTAGCTTATAACACAAAATTTAAGGCAACACGTTTTTCAACAACTTGCGTAACTAGTCGCATTGGTTCAACCGCAATCCATCAATTAACTGAACTCTTACGGACTATACATCCAAAATTACAATAGGCACTTATTGCTTTTAACTCAAATTTTCTTTTGTCAAGTGTCTTGAAAAAGCTATTTACGTCTACGCTGACTGAGAAGTAAAAACCTACTACGGTAAGTCCTTCAAGAAGTAAAGACCTACGAAGCAAAAATAACTAAAATTTTATTAATGTCCACCTCTTGTAAACAAATTAAAAATATGTATCCAACATAACACTTTATTAGTTTGTTTACATGCGCCAAAATGCATAATTGACCACCAGCTTCTAAAATTCGAAAATCTAACACTGTTAGATACATGAAATTTCTTATCATATAATATTAAATCCTAGCCCAGGATCTGAGTCACAAATGCCAAAAAGTGCAAAAACGACTTCATCCAACGACGAATGAATTTCGGCAAGATATCTATTTCCTATGCTTTGCAGGAATTTTCAAGCAAGGATCATCGGTATTCACTTTCGCGTAAGTGCGATTTTCATAGAATTCTGAATTGAACAAATTATTGTGATGGAAGCTGAAGTAAAATAGAAGATAGCTATCTTGTCTAAATTCGCTCATCGTCGTTGAAAAGATATTTTCTTGCTTCTTCCAGAGGCGATTCAAACATCCCGTATTAGTAGTTAATATTATGCTATAGGAATTTTCAAGTTTCTAACAGTGTCAGATTTCTGAATTTCAGAGAATGGGGGTAAATTGTGTACTCTGTCGGAAGTATGCAAACCAAGAATGTTTTATGCAACGAATTTACATTTTATGTGATTACAAGCTGTGACATTAGTAAACGTTCAATTCTTTTTACTTCATGGCTTGCATTTCTTGGTCAAATAGTAACTCCCTTTGATATCGATGTGGCTAGTTTTTTTAAGATAACGAATAAAACAGAATTTCAGTTAAAAGCAATAACAGCCGTCTGTAATTCCGGAAGCTGAGTATGTGAGAATTCAGCTAGTTGATGGATTACAGTTTTGTTGGAAAGATTATCTAAGTTGTTACTTAAGTTCTTGAAATAAATTTCGTGTTAACTTTCGTATTATAAAGTACCGGTATTCATTTTTCATTTGTGAAAAGGGATGCTGCTTTAAGATGCACTGTATAAAGTTGTTGTTAATTGAACTACACTGAGAAGATATTTGTAAAAAAGCAAATTGACACTAACAAAACAAAAGTCTAAAAGAAATAAAAATAAGCATCTTATTTAACACGATTTAAAGTGAGGGAGTAGTCAACCCATAAGAAGAATCTGTGCGATTTACGGATGTATTTATAGCGATGGTGAACCCAAACGCAAGTTTCGGCGTTAAGCATTATTTGTAAATTAAAACATCATTTGTTCCGGAATTTCAAAAAGAAGTTGTTGTGTGTCTTCTAATTAAAAGAACAGGCTTAATATTCCTAAAGACAGTACGCGAATGCAAATTTTAACTGTTTGGTAGTAATAAAATTTAATTTTATGAAATGAAATCCAGAGAATAGCAGACTTGTGAAGTATCTAAAAATGAAGCCAAGGTAAATGCAGAAATCATTCGAGAGCTATTAACTATATTCTTATCTGAACAACATTTGTTCTTTTACAGAATTCTAACAAATGTTCTTTGCATTGGGTAAGGTTAGGTTATTTGAATATGGCAGAGCCACGTGTGTTATTTACGTTAAATGAGAGACGTTTTGTAGAGACATTTTTCAAGGAAATTGGCTCGTAGTGACGTTAGACAGGAGGCAAAACGGCGAAATCCAACGATGTATCTGAATTTACATCACGTAATTTAGTCTCTTTCCCCTCTTTCCTTGCCACCAGCCTCTCGAGAGGAATTTTGGTTCGACATATTTTAATTGCCGATATGCTGAGAAAATGCATATACATCATACGCATTCATGAATTTTCCAGAACTAGAACCTGAACTCAGTGGTATAGGAATATATCAGCCCATGCTTAACCACTATATCACCTGGGATAGTAGACTATTATTTGTGTTTTTGCAAATACATTCACTGTAAAAAACACAGCTCACAGAATAATATTTACTTTCATAACAACTGCTCACAGATATAATATTTACTTTTAACTATATGTAACGGTCATCAATGTTATAGAAATAAGAATTTTTGTAAGTTTGAAATTAAATTAAAAGTATATTATCCATACCTTCTAGAGTGAGTGATGTGATAAAATCGAGTGATGCAAAAGCTTGTAGTTCAGCTCTTTAATTTTTCTCTAATTAATAATAAAATAATTTTACGAAATAAATTTGGTACCTTAAGTGAGCATTATTTGAACAAATTCATGTTAATAACGTATTTATTAAATTCACAGTGTCATTATATATTTCTGAATATCTAGTACAATTACTTTAATTTAACTTCAACCAATTGTAAATTGTAGCTCCTTTTTTTTAATTTGCAAGCACGTTATATCAACCACGTTCCAGCAATATACTAAATAAATTGCTTTATAATCTCTTTCCGTGTGATTTCTTCTCAGATGTAATAATTTTTTATAAATTAGACTATCGATTTAATTATTACTAACTTTTTATTACACATACGGTTATAAATCATGGATCGAAGACTCGGTAAAAAAAATTACTTGCATGCAGTTATCAGCATGCAGTTGACTTTTAGACTGCAAAATTATCTTGAACAGTCTTGCAGTGTTACTAAGCAGCAGATTTAATAAATAGAAGAATGAATGAACTGTAAAAATGACTTTCACCTTGATTCTTTTAAATTAGGCTATGCGACTTTTGTGAAATAAATCTCACAGTGAAATTCTCGATTAGTTTCCGCTTCAATTGCAACAAAAAACGTGTCTAGACATATATCTGTGAGAGCGTATAAGCGTAAGTTTTTACCTTATGAACATAAATAGCGTCTGTTACGCATGATAGGCATACTATTCTGGAAAACATTAGTTTCAATGTCGTATTTTACAAGTGTAATTACAGCTATGTGTTGAAAATAAAAGAAGAGGGAGTAAACAAATATATCACATGTGTGACATTTATAAAAAGATGACGCGAGAATTGAATTAAGTTATTAATAAACAATTATGAATTTTCTTGAAGATGTCTAAATTTTCAATCAAATTTATCTAAATTTGCATTAAAATTTTTAACAAGCTCGAAATGCAAAATGCGCATAAAATTGTATATTATTTTATAAAGGGATTTTCTGCTTATATTTTTTAATTTGTTTCTTAAGTGTGTTAGGATTAAATGGTTAGCAATTTCAGATTTTCTCATAATAATTGAATTCTAACAAATGTTTATGCATTTATTTGTTTCTGTGCACCTTCAGTCAAGAAAAAATACTTTATATATTGTGCCTAGTTAGAAATATTTTAATATTTTAAATCTGATAACACATCAAACTCACTGAAACACTGACTATACTGATATTGGGACTAAAATAGCAAATATGATCGAAGCTGAGAACATCTTTGAAACTAAGGAAAATATTCCCTCTTTTAAATGCTTTTATTTTGTGAATATCTTTCGTTATAGGCACACGCTGCGACTTCGTCGGAAGCAAATATTTAATCGGATACATTTTTAATAATGACTAATTACTTGTTTTCATACGAACCACGTATGTAACTTAAATAAACTTCTTTTTAAAATAAACCTGAATATATTAATTTTATCCAAAGCTGTAGAGATTTCTTTAATTTACTTAACAATTAGTTAATTTACCTAACAGTTAATTTATGCTGAAGTAGCTTTTTTTGCTCTTCCTTTCAACTCGGACTTTCCTGCTGGAATGCAAATGGACTAGCACCCATGTATTCAAGTGAGGTAGAAAAAAGTTAACACTTAAAGGAAGGATTTGAAAGGTGAAATCAGAGCGTGTTCTGCCTGCCTGAAATCCACGTTGCTATCTTTGGTTTTCTAGCGATTAGATTTCTATGGCGTTGAACTGTTCTTGGACATTAGGCTTTTTATACCGATTTTTTCGAGTCAGAGCCAACTTGAGCGACAATTAACCTGTGAAGCCGTTTGGCTAACTTTATTTAATTTTGATTTATTCATTACCTTTTGAGTTAAGCCAAAAGTGTTGGCTTTTATAGGTCCGAGTTGGCGCCATCTGTGAACTTTATTTAAGTTAATAAAGGATTCTCAGCCCCTTCTTCTGATTTTCTAGTACTTTAAGGTATAGTGATTATTCACAAAACAATCTTCTAACATCGAGCTCAGTTTACGAGAGCAAGCATATGAGATTTTATAGCTTTCTTTTAGACATCAGTTTCTGAATATTCTCGCGTACGCAGCTATAATAGAAAAGCAAGCACCTTTCCCAAAGATAAAATATGTATGGCTTCAAAGAAAAATATACTAAAACCAAATTTTTTAAATAATATTTTTATACCATCTGCCAAGTTGCGAGGTAGACAATTAATGACCACATGGATTAGGCCAGTGTAAACTGGCAGTTCGATCCGAGTTCATATCCCGCTGAGCGACTGACTTCATGCATGTTTCCATAATTTTCCAGTATAAATATGGGTTTTCTTACATGAATACGAGTCGTTTGCCCTTAGAACGTTCTCCGCGATGTTATCTATCCTTTTTAACATTTAGTTATAGTGTTTTCTTCCAAAACCAATAAATTATATCAAATCCTGGTTTTAAAGAGGTTTTGAGGATTTACAAACCTCTTATAAGTTACAAAGGAAGATAAAACCACAGCAAAGAACTGATTTCGGAATTTTATTGTTTATTTGTTAAAATCTAGGAATAAATCTAATGAAAATCCGGGAGAATACATATTTAATAGTGGAATAATATTGTCAAATATTCTGAGTATTACAATAGAATTGGGAATAAAAGTCAGATCACTGGTAAAATACTTTGTCAATCTCCCACCTTTCACACTAAATGACAATTAAAGGGTAAAATGGAGTTCAATAATAAATAATTCTGAAAACCATGTTGTGCTTTTACAAATTATGATTAACTAAGTAAATAATAACATCAATGTTTTTAACATCGAATTATATGAAACAATTGTACGAAACCTACAAAACTGAACCTCTCGGTTCTTTTGACTATGCGGTATCAATTAATTTTAATGCATCATTATGTACCTATATAATAGAGTTTTAAAGAAAAATGTATAGAAATAATGCTGTTAAGAATTGTATTTCCAAATTTAGATAATGTCGAAAATAATTATGCCAAATTCTCGAAATGTTACAATTGCAATTTTTCTTGAAATACCGAATTCAGATGTCCTTCAGATTATTATTAAGTCCCTATCATACGTAAAAGGAATAAACATTGAACATTTCAAATATAACATTAAAAGAATGGAATTAAAGCTCTTACCAGTTTCCTTAGTGAACAACCATGAAAGGGTTAAATTTCTATGAATTTCCGATGGTATATTAATCTTAAAGCAAAGAATTATTTAAATTCTGAGAATTCTTGGATTGAATTCCAATCAAAAGATGAATTAACAAATCATTTCCATTTACTCCGGGTATTAATCAAAATTACCATTCGTGGCTGATAAAGAAATGACCTGCAATCGATGTTGCCGATACTTTAGTTTAAATTTAGCTTCGTATAACTGCGTAATTTCCAGTATTGAGTTTCAGTTTATAGAGATATTCATTTGTTAATGGTCTTAGATAGCTTTCGCGTTCAAGAATTAATAACTAATATGTACAGTAACATTCAATTTGACATCTTCTGCTTATACGTTTAGTAGTTATCATTGTAGAACAGTAGTTGAATTTGCATTGGTAGCATTGATAACTTAAGAGGAAATCTTTCTTTCATTCCAAAGGAATTAAACTTATTGAGCCAGAATTCTCTCATTCTTATTTCATTCCGAATAAAAAAAGAGCTACGACGATGTGTTATTTTCAATGTCGATTCCTTCTCATGCGTAAGTTTTATTGCTAGCTGATTTTCTTAAATTTCCATAATTTATTCAATAATGTTTGCCAGTTTTTTATCATTCGTGAAAACCAAAAAATGTTTTGATTTAAATTAATGATTTTGAAGCTGCAGAGACTGGGTAATGCCATTTTGATCGATTTAAAATCAAAAGAGTGTAAAAATTAAACTCTGATATTCGTAAAAAATTGGTGTTAATTACTAGTGTTACAGAAACTCGAATTATAGTAAAAAACTCATCATCCAAGCTCCTATAATGCCGGAAGAATCTGATAAGCACTATTTTTTATAATAATCCATTAAGTCCTTGATAAGGAATTGCACTAAACGCACGAAAACCTCTAAGTTTCAGATTCAGGTGACAGAAATATCGCTGAAATAGCGTTTCAGCATACTGAGTAGCGTATAGTCACTACATCTATCGATATTATGAAGGTGAAGTTGTACATCATTATTTTCAAATGTTTAAAAAACAAAAACTTGAGAAAGTAACTCAGTCCTCGCCATGATTCGATAGCTCGATCTTCTAGCTACCAGCTGAGTGTGCTAATCACTTACACCGTGAAAGAACGCATGAGGAAATATACTGATTCCTTATACTCTGCCCCCGTCTTAATCAGCGACATGGAAGAGCTACCATAGCCATTAAAAGTGAGGTAGATGATAATTCGTAACCACTTAAATTGGGTTTCACGGGTTTCATGCTTCTTTCCAATCGCTCAGTAAATCCGGAATTAATACGTATAAGTCATTATTGCACTTCTCCGTGTGTGCTTTCGCGATATAAGTCCTCGGCAGATCCAATTTAAATTATTTGCGTCATTTACATAAATTTGGGGTCTCCCACAATCTGAAGCATACGAGCTCCCTTTTTTGAATGTATATTTTCCAGAACAAATCTAAGATTTTTAAATACATTAATATCACTAATAATTTTATTTTGAAATTCAGGGACATATGTAATATATTTTGTATATTAAAAACTTCAAAGTTATGTAATTTTCCATATGCAAATACAGTGTAAAAATACCAGAAAAACTCTGATGCGGCACTTTCTTCCCAAACTTGTACTCGAGATGAAGATATTCAGAAGAAAACTACTTTTTTTATTTTATATTTCGTATCAGTGAATTGAACAACATTCCCTAAACATGCAACCAATTCATTTTTTTCAAATCCATTTACCTGTAACTTCTCTCTCTCTCTCTCTTCAGTAACACATATCGTTTCCTTTATGAGTTCACTTTATAATCAATAGAGGCTAATTATGCGCCTTTGTTTTGAATTACTTCATTGATATGACTACGAAAATATTGTAACAAATCACAAGTCATGAAGAAAATTTTAATGCTGCGATTTCGCTTAACAACGTAGCTGTGTCACTGAAACTGAGGGATCTCTTTTAATTTTTTGAGCTGTTCTGAGACTTATATTATCTTCTTTAATTTGTACTGAACAGATTCAACACCTTCAGTTCTAGTCTATCGTCTAATTATACATAACAATTTTTTTGTCAATTCAATATGACTAGTACGAATTTTTGGGTTCCATAGATGCAGAAAGCATAGAAAGCAATTCTTCTTCCTCCCCCATTGAAACAAAATACCGCAATTTTTGAAGATTTAACAGCGTCATTAACTTTTAAATTCATAATAATCTTTTGAGTCTATTACGCATTAACAATCATTAAGATTTTGATATTTTTTTTGTGCTGTGTATAAGGAAAAATAGAAATTGCCTATTTGAAGCTATAATACCTGGAATATTGTAAAAAAGATTTATTGTCCAATCTCAAAGTTTAACATCTCTCTTATTTAATTGAAAATTTGATATCGTAAACTTATTATTTCATTTGTTATTATTATTTTTAGTAAAATATTTAATAACCAAATTTTCACACATATAGTAAATATCTAATGCATGTAACTTATATTAAACTCTTTTGGACGACCATGCAATGCATACCGCGGATTTTCGTTTTATTTATCTGGCAACCAGGTATAAGGTATTTCTCTCGCCTTCTCAGTCTACCTTCGTGGTGTAGTAGTCAGCACACTCGGCGCGTATTCGAGAGGTCCGTAGCTCGAGTCCCGGTGAGAGCAGTGCTCATTTTTCATGTCTCCTGCTTCGAAGTAACGTAATGTCACTACGCAGTCTTACGAGATTTGTACTCATTTTCCTATGATTATAATTCCTCAATAACGTTATGACTAAGTTCATGCTCACATAAAGAAAACACACACACAAACAGAAACTCCCAAACAGAACGAAAGCATAAAAGATTGCTATTTATTTCTTGTACAAGAAACTTCTTTTCTAACAGTAATACGATTCATCAGCATTGAAGGTCAATGCGTTCTAGTGCTTGCTAGAGTAGATAAATTCCTTCTAACCGAAGATCGAAAGGTACTGTTGTTGAACCAGGATCTCCTAAACACTTTCCGAAGCACGTTCCTGCACTTGGAAAGAAATAAAAGAATAGCTGGGTTAGTGTTAAAAGCTACGAATGAAATGAGCCAGAACAGAAGTTCTACTATGTTTGTTCTCATTTTATTAACCGGAAGAATTCCAGTACGATATTACTTAGTTTTTCGTGTATATTATTTAAATTTGCATATATTAATAATTCTTGTTAGTACGTTTTTATAAAAATTCCTTTTTCTCTATTTTTAGTTTTTGAATATTTTTATTTCTTTCTGATTATGTCACTTAACTGTTAATTTCATTTCTCTTATCGTCAATGTCTTTAATAGAGGAAATTTTGCTTAGATTTGATGACCAGGTATTATTTTTCAGTGCAATATTGCCCCTCGTTTCGTTACAGCATTATATTTTAAAATATTTAGACCACTATAAGTCAATGTCTTCTTTATTTCAACACTGTGATTTAATTACTGTTAATTTATCAGTTGACAAAGACCCCATAATCCCTATTCAGATCCAGATTTACACTTATTTTTCTATAAATGATAAAATTTCTGTCAATAATGAAGAAATAAGACCCTGCTAAAAATGCCCCGTAGAAATCCATAAACTTTTTTACGGTGTATTGGCCTAATGGTATCCGTAGGCCAAATCCCCTTAAAAACCCAAAGATTCAAACCCGTACAATTGTACGGGTACCCATAAGCCAAATCCCCGTAAACTTTGAACTGTAAAATTTCTAAATAGTAAAATTAAAGTAAAATTTAAAGTACTGAAAAGATAGCTATTGCTATTGACCGTAGATTATATACTATAAAAATGCCACTTCGCGCTGAGCATTTCCTGTATTTAGACTGCCAAATGAAATTTATATAATGCAGTATTTAGCAATATAAATAAATCTTCTACACAGCCTTATACACACAGTTAAAATTACCGTCATCGCAATTAAGCAGATATAGCACATATAGTTACATTTGTTTACAAACAGTTTTTACATTAATATCTATACAACTAGATAAATTTAGTGCAGAAATATGTAACGAGCAATTCCGCAGTATAATTATTGAAGCATAATTTTTTATATAAAGGAAAGCTTGTTCGAATTTAAAAATTGAATAAAAAAGGATCCAAATGGAATATATATAATATTAATAATTATCACAGAAAAAATTATTCCTTCTCTGACTAATCCGCAACCAAAAAAAAAATAATAGTATTTTGTAAATCTTGTTGTAATCCCATTCACATGACAATGATATTTACACATTTAGTAACGATTTTGATTTTCTCCTTGAATTAAATATTAATTTTAAAATACAAGCGTGACTGGCATCAAATTGTAATATGGTTTAAGTATCGTCTGCAGCATTAAAAATATTAAGATGTCGCTAATTAAGACGTCACTGAAAAATAAACAGTGGATCGAAGGCTATATTTTTGCGCTGTCCAAAGAGAAATACTCTTATTCAATTATTAAAAAAGACGTGAAAAGCATGGTTTTAATACTTCTACATGTAAAATAAATCACGTAATTAATGTGAAAGGAAAGAAACGTCAAAGTTTAGATCTGACTGGGAAAGGGCAAAAAAATACATAGCCGACAAAGATACGTACAACTCTTACTAATAAATCTTAAGTCGCATCTCATGTTTTAAAGAAAAATCCAGCTTCCAAAAGAGATATAGCAAAATCTTTAAATTCTCTGTAGGAACTGTAAACAAAATTATAAAATCTGATTTAAAGCTAATCAAAATAAAAAAAACATAATATTTATCGCCTAACCCCGAAACATGTTTCTCAGCGTACGACTATGCTCAGATTGCTGTATGAAAATTATTTGGCAATGAAAAATGGAAATACATAATTACACTTGATGAGGCTCGGATACGTTTATCTTACTGCAATAGAAAACTAATTCAGAAGTCAAAACAACAAAAATCAGCGTAATATTCTCAATATTTTCACAGGACTAGTTTCGATGGTTTTTACCGAACTATCAGCCTCAGCTGCGAAACCGTAAATGAAGAAGATCGGAAATAATGATTAGATAAGATAAGAATGCCTGGACAAGAATAAGCACGTGGCGCCATCTGTTGGTAACCAGAGCT
>KK115803.1:99545-178420 GCA_000611955.2 Stegodyphus mimosarum | reverse complement strand
ATTTTTTTGAATGTGAAATGCCTCTAGAAAATCCAGTTCTCCAATGGAAGATGTTTTTTGAATAATTTTGGCAGCAGAAAAATTGAAAATGTGATTTTCGGACCAACAATGTTGAGCAACAGAAGACTTCTGAGTTTCCTTTTTTCTAACATATGCCTCATGTTCTTTGACGCGAAATTTTAAGGCTCTTTTAGTTTGGCCAATGTAAATTAAACCACATTGGCAAGGAATCCTATAAATCCCCCAGGAATTCATATCCGGAACGGGGTCCTTGAGTATGGAACTCGGAATTTTATTGATGGGAGAATAAACGACTCGAAAGTTAAATTTCTGCAAAATATGTGCAACTTTATAGCTAACTGATGGAAAGAAGGGAATGACAACAGAATTTTTATAATCTCCTAAAACAAGAGTGTGCCTTTTAGTGTGTTGAGAAGAGAATTTTTTAACTGCTTGATTAATAATGTTGGGTGAAAAGCCCCGGTCAATAGCTATTGCTTTTAAATAATTTAGTTCTTTATCAAGGGATAGTTTTGAGGAGCAAACTTGAAGAGCACGGAAAACATAGGAATAAAATGAAGCTAACTTTTGTTTAGTCGGATGACATGATTTAAAGTGTGGTGGAAGGCAAACCGATGAAGGTTTACTTTTGTTTAGTCGGATGACATGATTTAAAGTGTAGTGGAAGGCAAACCGATGAAGGTTTACCGTAAACCTCTGTTTAGTTTCGTTCGGCGTGTTATTATGTCTTAATTGCAGTAGAAAAGATCGATTTACTACCGAAAAAGGGGAGAAAAAGACTTAATATGTTAGTTCAGATAAACCAATGTTTTTCTAAAGGTTTTATGGTTATTACTGGATTCTCTTATAATGGAAAACTTAAAATAAGGAATGTAGAAAAAATGTCAAAATTAATTCGGTTTACTATCAGAAACATGTTTTAACATCTATTTTTAAAGAAGAAATTCCATCTCTTTAACTAAACATTCTTGACTGTGTTAAGTTCCATCAGGATAAGAACCCAAGCCGTACCTCTAAATCTACTGCTTTATTTTTTGTAAAAGTGAGAAATGAAACAAAGCTCTTCCCTTTCAATGTATCTCATCCAAATCCCCTGATCTGTCTTCTATGGATTACTGTGCATTTGGACTTTTAACACAAGCTCTTTATAAGCGGTACCCCTAAATAGGATGTACTCTGGAAGATTTTGAAGGAGGAGTGGAATGAAGTTAACCTTGATGTCTTAAAAGAAGGACTTTCTTATATTACTTTATTTTATATTATTTCTTATATTTTATATTATTTCTTATATTTCTTCATATTACATCTTGATTTCCAAGATGTAATATGATACTTCAATAAAAGAGCTATTAGGATGAACATATTAGAAAATAAAATTGCAAGGTTTGTTTATATATATATATATATCTTTGCAAAATCGTTACAAAAATGTGTGAACACCCTCTGTATATTCTTCACATGCGCAGCCGCACTTATTGTAATTTATATTTCTTTTCACCAATTTTTTCGATGTGTGTGAAACTTTCCACATTTTTTGGCGACAACATACATTAGTCTCTGAACAAAACTAAAAAGTCATGGGTGCATCACTGTTACAGCGACAAAGGTTAGAATCTCGAAAATAGGGTCGTTGATCCCAAATTTCGCTTTATTTTGACTATATTGCTTCATTAGGACTATTTATATCACAAGCACTTGAGGGCCATCTAAAAGAGATAAGGTCACTGAACACTAATATTTGGGTTCGAATCCCGGCAAATGAGATGGTTGTAGGAATTATTTTGCGAATTTTTCTGAAGAATATGGTTAAGCAAATCAGTTTTTCTAATATTAGGAACTGCAAAGTCACCCCTTCTCTTAGACCGATAGTCCTCGCATACTTTGCCACAATGAAAAACAAACGAAAACAAACTAACATTCGTTATTATGCAATAATTTTTATTGCAACTGCAGACTATTACATAAAAGCATTAAAATTTCATTAGGAATACTTTAAAGTGAAATAAATAAAATAAATCATTACAAATTTACTTTAATATAGTGAATAATTGATCATTTTCATACTGATTTCTATAAAATTCATTACAAATTTACTTTAATATAGTGAATAATTGATCATTTTCATACTGATATTCTATAAAAGAACACATAAATTTGAATTTATGCACGTACTTTGATCCATGTTAAAAATTATAAAAATGTATTATGAATTATAAAAATATTAAATTATAAAAATGATTAAAATTATTAATTATAAAAATGTAAGGCTGGCAAGAAAGTAATTTCGGTATTTTACTGCGAAAACGTCTTCCTATACCAAAAATGAACTTTAGTCAGTCAAATGTTTCGTATTTTGCTCGATGGCCTTTTGCTATATTTCAGGTAACTTCATGATTCCATGTTCATGGAACTCCTGGTTTTTATCAGCAAAAAGCTCAACCAAGGGTGAATTTCAGGCCATCAATGTTGCTGAATGTTTTACCATTTAAGATGTTTTGTAGACTTTAAAATAAATAATAATCTCATAGTACACAATTGGGGCTATCTGGGGAATGCGACATAACTTCCCAACCAAGCTCCAATAATTTCGTACGTGTTGCTAAATCTGTGTGAGGCCTCGCATTATTGTGGCGGAAGACGATTCCTTTGCAATTTATCAATTCTGGCCTTTTTTTCTTTTTGATTGCTTCATCAAATTCTAAAAGTTGTTGGTAGTAAACACCACAGCTGATCATTTGGTTGCTTGGAAGCAGCTCAAAATACACAACACCTTTGTAATCGCACAAAATTGGTAGCATGATCATTTTCTGATACACTTTAGCTTTCGATATGATTATCATGCTCGGACTATGATCCTTTTCGACTAATGTTATTATAGATGATCCATGTTACATCGTCAATAATAATTCATTTAAAAAAAGGGTCGATTGCATTAAGTTTTAAACCCATATCTCAAATATTGACTCGTTGTATCAAGTGAATTTCTTTCAATTCATGCGGAACCATTCTTAACGAATCGAAGACATCTTGTGAGATTTTTAATCGTTGTGTGTGCTAAATTTAAATCTTTTGCAGAGTTATATGACGATTCAATACAGTTATGACTTTCTGTCGTCATCAACTTCAGAAGGTCGTCCAGAACGTTGATCACATTCCGGTGAAAAGTACCCAAAACGAAATATTTTAAACTAGTTCTGACCGCGTTCTGTTAACTTATCAACACCGTAAACTTCACATGATTCTTTGTGAGCTTCAGCCGTTTTCTTGCCTGTATGAAAATAAAAAAAGTAAAATATGTCGGAAATGTTTATTTCTACACGCTGAGGTAAAATTGACCGTAAACTAACACTTGTAAGCAAAGGAACACGAAATTTGTTTTCTATAGTAAACTAAAAGTGCCAGTTGTCAAATCTCAAAAGAAGAAAAATTATAAGTTTGACGGACGAATAACAAAACTAACAAAATGCTATCTATTTGTGCAAATCAATTATTTTCTTGCCAACCCAATACATAGACTTCTAGTTACTGAAATGCTGAAGAATAAAGTTTTGCCTTATCTAAGGGCTAACTAGAAATATAGTACACATTTTATGAAAATTTTTTATTGAATGCTATGCCGGAAACAAACTTTCTTGTTAATGCTGGATGAAATTCATAAAAATATTACTCTGATTCATGAAAGCTTAGCAGGGAAACTACTCTAGTGCACAGAATGTTAAAAAAATACTTAATATATGTGGATACTGTAAGTTATATCAAAACATCATATTGAAGGACAGAAGAACAATATAACTGTTAGGATTTTGATACCAAGATGATTGCTGAGCACTTTGAAGAAAAAGAGAGACATCGTTTTAAAACAAAATTATTCTTGGAAGAAAATTATTTCTATTAAGAAAGTCTTCAGAAGTGTACAGAATCATAAAATGCATTGTAGAATACTTTTTTCTCACTTTATCTCATTTTGTTTTTGCTTTTCACGCCAAAGATAAAGAATCATTCTTATTAAAATGAAACTAGAGTAATATTAATTTTTACTCTCCAAATTGCTGTGCCTAATATTAGTTAAGATTTTAAATGTGTACTAGTAAAATAAATGCAAACTTTTCTTCCTTCTATCTTAATATAATATTAAATTTATCAAGGTACGAAAGGAAGTATTAAAAACAGTATGTACTCTAGAAACTAACGGAATGTCACCTACACGTACCTTTTTTATCCGAAATGGCTAAAGTTATTGTTGCATCTCAGTTTTTATTTGAGGTAACGTCAGACAATATTCCTAGGGGTAATTTTGTTTATCCAAGCGAAACTATAATAAATATCATCTTAAAATAATATAAGGCAAAAATCAAATATTTCTTTTACAAATTTACATAAAAACAGAGTGTAAAATTTAATGATCTTCCAAATTAGTGCATTTTAGAACTTTAAAGTTCACAATCTCGATTTTATTTCTCATTATTTTTCACTACTTAGAAAAAATCGTTAAATGCCAATTTTTATGAAAATATTTAGCGACGTAATTACTTCCAATGCTAAGAATTCAAACACTTGTCATTAACATTAATTGCAACATTGACCTCATTTAAACATAAGACCTCATTAACAAAAAAGAACTAGTTGACGCATTTTTTAACTTTATTTCCTTTGCTTACATTAGCAAAACAACTTTCAAAAGGTTACATAATTAGATCTTTGCCTCAAAATGTTCTTAAGGTATTTCTTAGAGAAAACTCCGCTTGGGAAGTTTTCATAGAAAACTGAAAAAATTGTCTCTCATTTGAAAAGCACAATTAAGGTATTTTTTGGTACGAAACTAAACTTCGTTTCTTTTTTTTTTTCTTTTTTTTCTTGAAAAAAAAAATAATGCTATTCAAAAAATACAACTGAACGGTAAAATCTACCTTCACGCACATTCTAAGCTTCTACCGCGGATGCGAATTTTCATTCTTTAATTATTTTACATTATCATTTCCTGGCTAATTTTATAGCATTAACCGATGTAAAGGATTTCTTGGTTACAAGTGTTACGAATTTTGTACATAGATAGATGATTTCAGAGCAGTTATACGTGCAATTGTTGTATTTTTCTGTGTAATGAAACACATTATAAGAGAAAGCTACGCCGGAAACGTAAGAACAGCGGGGCAAATCAATTTAACATTGAGTAAATGGGTATCTTGGTAATTTGGAGAGATATCGCCAAGCTGACAAAGGTTTTAGCGACTTATTTTGCTGCATATTTGGCGAGAAATCACCAAAAGATGCAAAATTTTGCGGCCGTTTGACGACATTTTAGTCTATTTCCTGTATCATCATAATAGATATTGTAATTGAATTAATGTAATTGTTCGTTATATTAGCTGTAACTGTAATTCGACCCTCATATTGTTTCCTAGTAATTCCGAGAAACAGAAAGTAAAAGAAATACGTCGGCGGCCTGTTGAAAACTATTTAAGGCTATCTGCTCTCAGTTGTTTAGTTAGATGTTGTTGTTATTGTTGCGAGTTATTAGTTCGGCCTAAGATCATATTAGCTTTCTCGTTAGATGCTCTTTGCATTGCGTTGTGTTGAACGTTCTGAGTAGTTTGAAGTGTAACTACCGATTGTACTTTGTGATAGTGTAAACACCTGTACGAGTATTTCTGCGGAAACTTCCACAACTTTGAAGTGTTCCTGTTGATAAAATAAATTTTATTAACCTATCATCGGAATTGTGTGAATTTAATCTATTACTAACCCGTACGCAAGCAACACAAACATGGTTCAAGAAGTCAAATATATGAAATCTGCTACCTTAAGTACCTAAAAAATTTAATGCTGGTTTCCGAGCAACTAGACATCATGAAGGACATTCGAATTACAAGCTATTCGGAATGCCTTTATCAGTAGCTTAAACACTTAATATAGCTTTAAAATATAAAACATGCATTATGATAAATTCAAACAATTGAAATCTTTTCTATTTATCAACATTGGGTTCTTAAAATTTTACTAAAATTTCAAACAAAATTAAAATACCGGTATTTAAACAGCACCAAGTATATAAGCTAATACAAAAGTAGATTAAAGGCAAAATTAGTTTCCTTTTGAATGAATTGGACTAAAATTTATCGTAAAGATAAATGCATCCAAAGTTTTCTTTTCTTCTCATCTTGAAAAGAAAATTAAATTTTTATTATTTTCCCAAAATATCCGTAAAGAATCCGTCATCTCTTTAATCGTTTTCAGTACGCCAAGCTTTCCGAAACCACGTATTGATCTCCAGTCTTTTACACTTAATCTCCTCAATACTATTTGAATAAAATGGCATTTATCTTTTCCAATTTTTCAATAACTAATGACAATAAAAATATTTCTTAACCAAAACTAAAATGAAGAAAGAATTCAAGCCTATTTTACTTCAGATTATGAAACTTTTTCTATTCTTCTCCTTGGTATTATATGTTGATTATTATTAACGTCTTAAATAACTGTTGTGTTCAATATTCATACTTTAATGATTTATGTTTCATGAATGTATACGTTTCAAAGCGTGCACTTTTCTCATTTCGTTAAAATTCCTTTTAATAAAATCACAAAAAATAAAAAATCTGAATTAAAACAAACTGAATAAACGACTATGGAGCATTTCTAAAAATCTTTGTGGATGCAGGTTTGAGTATATGAGACAAACCTTCAGTTTTTTTTTTAATTTAGGTTACGTGAAGATATCGATATTTTAAACAACGAGAAATGAATAGGGATGCACCATAGCTTTCCATTGTTTTAAGATTATTACAGGCATAATTTTCAATTTTAGGATGCCAAAAGTATTTCTCTCAATATTTCGCCTCATTCCTTTGTATTTCAATGAAAATCTCGAAATTTCCCTGCTAATCAAACTAATGAATAACGTACACTCTGCACAAAAAAAAAGGCTGACAGTTTTATGTCTCCTGTTCTCTGGGGTCGATTAATGAAATTTAGCTTGCATTTTCCATGTCTCGAAAGTGTGACTTAGGATATATATTAGATTACATATAACATTGCTCTAAG
Organism: Stegodyphus mimosarum; assembly: GCA_000611955.2. Classification (NCBI taxonomy): domain Eukaryota; kingdom Metazoa; phylum Arthropoda; class Arachnida; order Araneae; family Eresidae; genus Stegodyphus; species Stegodyphus mimosarum. Next base: position 171,358 of record KK115803.1, on the reverse strand, counting down.
GTATATGTTTTGACACAAAATCGGACTTTTTCTGAAATGACATACCTATTTCTTCCATACTTCAGTTCTATGACTCAAAATATGCCTAAATATTCCAATTTGTAAAATCTACTGAAAAATTTACTGAGAATTTTAAAAATTTATCCTGACCCTCTTTTTTAATTGACACCAAGAATAATTTATTTGGCAAAATTCTCAATTTATATCTTCTATTTTCCTTTGCATTTTTTCCATTGTGTGCGAGCGGAGAAAGGGTGAACTTTCGTTCTTTCAAATAATTTTAAAAACGTGCTAAGCACATTTGGAGTTATTAATACTGTTGCTGACTGTTTCAGCGTGTTTATTGTAGTTAAAAGTTATAGTAGTTTCAGCCGTGTTTATCGTAGTTAGTGTAACAATACTTATTGGTGAATAAATTTTGTTTTGATTCTTCATCAAGTGCTAGCAACTAATCCAAATTCACGAACCCGTAGAACGCAACAATTAGTGTCAGATGTGGGATTTGTCAGTAAATGCCAATAACCCGTCTGCAGGAGAAATCCATGGCGGAGGAAAGGAAGGCTTTGATAGACTTCTTACCAGCTGTAAAAGCCGGACAGGAAGAAATGAAAACTGAGATCAAGTTTTGACGAAAAAAAGTTAGAGAGCGAAATTAAATCGTGTCAAGAAGAAATAGAAGCAGACAAGAAAAGTTGCAAGTGAAACTCCAACAGTGGAAGTAGAGTAAAAAAAGATTAAAAGCTACATCGTGGAGAGGAGACCGAAGCCATATTAGAAGAAAGAAAAATTGCGAAAGAAGCAGATGTTTCAAAGGAAAACCGGACTGAGCCCAAGAACCAACTTAAAGATTTTAAAGTTCTCCCAGTTTTCTATCACACGGTAATAAATCAAATTAAGCACATACGATGGAAAATCATCATTGACTGTGTATATCATTACGGATTTCGTATTCATTTAGCTATTTATTTACAATTGTAATTAAAATTCTTCTATTTTCCCGTGCAAGGCAGACAATTTTTGAAGGGAAAGCTACGTCGGAAAAGTAAAAAGAACGCGTGCATTTAATATTTAATAAATAAATATCTCGTAACTGCTGTCGCCATCCACAAAAATCGAGAAAAATCTAGAAAATAGGTTTTACCATAATGTTCTAGTGAATAATTAAAAACATTATAAAAGCCGAATTAAAACAGCTCAGCTCAGTTGTAGCTATTTTCAGCGAACTGTTGTTTAGTTAATGCTGTTATTGATTGTAGCGAAATCGCTGTAAGATTGGATTAACTTTCTCTGTTTTGAATTGAGTTCTGTTTAAAGTGTGAGATATTGTGATGAGGAAATATTTCAGTATTGTTACGTTTTTCTGTTCTCCTCTTCGTACGTACCGTGGATTTGGAGTGAATAATGACGACACTTGATGACGTATCGAAGAACACTTTATTCGCCAGTATTTTTCAAGACAACTCCAAAAACACTTTTACCGTCGTCGAAGAAAACCGTCGTCTATAAACACGCTGAGACAATCAGCGACACAGTCTTCAGGCTATAATGGTAAAGACAGCTTCCCGCCAAAGCACCAGCGTGCAGCTCCCGACTCTGCTCAGTCGTTCTCGTAACTTTATGTACCCTCGAGATTCTCCACGTTAGAACTCGCGATGCACTCGACGATACACTAGAGTACAGCTCCCGACTCGGTTCAGTCGTTCTCGGAACTTTTCTCAGAGCTTAACAGACTCTAAGATGAGACTAGACGATGCACTCCCTCGCGATAAACTAAGAGACTCTCTCGATGCACTCGACGACCAATTCGGCACTGGAATACGAAACACTCGCTCACTGACCGACTATAGGCTAGGCACTGACTCTTAACTAACTCGATCTCCGCGTACCAGCAGAGTTTATATATCTTTTGGCTTGTGTTCGAGAACTTTCTGGGCTAAAGCAGTAAGAATTCGTTCCAGAAGGTTCTCCATGCGCCTATAGCATATCGCGAATTTTGTCGCCAAATGTCGCCATATGGATGATTTCTCGCAATAATTCTAATGTGGCAACCCAGCCTTCCCTTGCCATTTTCTGGCAACCCTAAACCTGCTTTGCGGGGAAGCTATCTTACCGCGCCTGGACATTTCGTAGCAGTATTTTGTTTTATTTCTTGTGAAAAGAATAAATTTTACTATCTTTTTAACGACTTGTGCATTCAATCCATTACGAACCCGTACACATGCAACATTATATATATATATATATTATTGAGTGTATATTCAAGTGGGACTCCCACATGAATGCCTCGCGGTTAGCTGCATCACTCCGACGCCATGTTGCATACATCTTCGGAGGCTTATCAGAAGACCAGATTTCAAACTTTAACGCCCTCTCGAATGCGCTGGAACTAATTTTCTGGGGAAAATGCGTAAAGGACTGTAACAGCCTGCGGTTGAAAACTAGCCAGGCGAAATTCACGGAAAGCCTTTAAGAAATGGCGACTGAATTTGATAGGTTGGCGCATCAAGCATATCCAGACTGCCCACCTGATGACCAAGACAATTTGGCTCTGATATATTTCGTCGATGCACTCAAGAATTCGGAAGTTCAGAAGGTTCTATGATTGGCGCATTTGAAAGACGTGTAATTTGCCTTGGTCTACACCATCAGTCGGCTCAACAGCGATTCGAAAAGATCGCCATCATATTAGAGCGACGTAAATATAAGACCCAAATTTGGATGTCGTTAATTTAAGAAAAGAAATAAGAGAGATTCGGGAGGCGTTAAGAAGGCCGAATAGAAGCAACAATGAAAAGAAAGCAATCAAGTGCTTGCGGACAGGAAAGACCTCTCCGCAGAAGCTGTGAAATCAAACAAGGGAAACTAAAATGTGGCAATATCATGGGGCGGAGGTTGCCAAGCAGAGATGCAGCCCCTTTGAAAGTTCCCCAGATCTACTCAACGAGCAGCGGAGATAACGGACTGTTCGTTGAAGGATACGTGAATAAGCACCCTTGTATGATGATCATCGATGCGATAAGGAAGCAAATTTAACTATCGTCAGAACAGATACTTTACGGACTTGTGTGACTTTACGGACAGTGACAGTTGATAACATACCAACTGAGGTAAACTTAACATCACCATTATCTTCCGAAATGCAACCTACCAGCAGTTGGCTTTCGTTATTAGCGTCACGGACGTTCTGGACTTTAAACATAACGAGATGCACTCTGCAAAGGAAGGTATAGCTGTGTTCCAAACGAAAAAGGCCATTCTTTCAGCTCACCAAGTAACAACAGAAACAGATGTCATCATCCTACTTCTGACATCAATTGCTGCATTCTACAGGCTCGTGGATTTGGAGTAGTTCATCATATCACTTGATGAAGAAGCAAAACTCAATTTGTTCACCAGTAAGTACTGTCGCACAGAACAGTTCCAAAGACACATTTACAGTCGTCGAAAAACTACAGCAAGCACGCTGAACAACACAGCCTTCAGAGTATAACGGTCAAGAAACCTTCACGACAAAGCACAATAGTACAGCTTCCGACTCGGCTGATCGCTTTCAAGCTAATTCCTGCACTCAATACATTACTACTACAACTTTCTCCGCCTACAATCAGGGTATATATAGCTTTAACCTAACTTCGGCAATATTTCCGAGAATCTCATGGGGAATCATTCCAAGAATCACTAAGAATGCGTTTTAGAATGCTCTCGCTCCGTCTATGGCATATCGCCAAGTTCGTCGTCAAGTGAGCGATTTCGCGCCAAATGCAGCAACTTCAACCCGGCTTTGCGAGGAAGCTATCTCACCACAGCTGGGAATTTCGCAACAATGTTTATAACAAACGTGTCAAATTTTCAAAACTCGCCAATATGTAAATTCACGTATATCTGTGGAAATTTTAAATAAAGAACCTTAATGTTCTATAATGCATCTACTTTCAGATGATATCAAAACTTTTTAGGTTATAATTCAAAATGTTTTTCAAATAATTTATAAAAATTACCAAAAATACAAATTTAAAATTAAATCAGTAAATATCTGCGAATTTTATTTGGATACCTAAATTTCGAACTTTGAAAGAAGAAATCAAGTAACTTTAATAAAAGATGAGATAATAGTAATTATATACAAAATTCAAGCAACATTGAGGAGCTAAAATTTTCAGAGTTAATTTATTTGAAACTAGTGGTGCGATTTTTACGAAACTTGACACTTTAGCATAATTTGTGTCGTAGAATCGGAATATATAAAAAAATAGATATATCATTTTAGAAAAAGTCCGATTTTTTGTCAAAACACTTAAATTAGAACAACGCTAGTCTCGAAAGCGCGACTTAGGATGTTTAATATTATCCCCGTGTTTTTAGTCCAAAGGGGCAATTTGCCCAGAAGGACTATTAATTTCGATTTGGCATTTTACGTTGATACACTATAAATGTCGCTTGACATTTCAAACTGTTGCCACCAAATATTAGAGTCCTGAATTATATTTATTAAAGAAATTAAATAATGAAGAATCTGCATAAACATATATATGTTTCTCACATTGTGAGAAAACAATGGTACCTTGAGGCCATCCAATTTTGAATGACGTACGTCTCCACACCAATATGGGCAGCTGGAAACCCAAGTTTGGAATCTGGAATTGGTTTTATTATTTATTTCATACTTTGTAAAGCATTCAGAAGTTTTTGATTAACAAGCTCAACGATTTCAAAACGAGCAGTGGCAACGTTGTACAGAAAAAACACTCAAGGATTTCAAAGCGAGCAATGGCAACGTTGTACAGAAAAAACATTTTTATCTCCAGCGCGTGAGACTGTGTATCGGAAATTCTAAAGATATGCTCAGTTTAAAATTTTTTTGCGATATCGCTCTTGAACTGAATTTTATGGTTTAAGCGCAAAGAACACGATATTTAATAAATAAAGGTAACACAAAATGTTAAAAAAAGGCCCTTCGGATGTAATTTAAAATCTGAAAACTTTCAAATTCTTGCTTGTAAGATGTATGTTTACTTTTTCTCTTTGCAGGAATGGAAAATCCTGTTTCATTAACTACGTTCAATTACCACGAGCAGTACTAAATAGAATTTCTGGTGCGCGTTCTGGTTGTAAAAAAAAAAGAGGCTCTGATGAAACTTACTAAATACCTAGCAAAACTGTAGGATGTTTTAATGTTTTGTGCATTATTTGCATATCGCTGCATTTACTAATTCAAACAATGTATAATTAGCAAATAAGCTAGAATATTTTAGCCATTTTATGGTAGGAAGTCATTTTTACATTTTATCGAAAACTAACAAGACTTCTCGTTTCATGAAACAAATATACATCTTAATTATATTATTATTCTAGCAATTGCATGCACACTTCTCATTGTTGAGACAATTTTAACGCAAATGAAACATAATCTCTTCCTGGCTTCAAATTTTCACGCATGTTTATTAGTCTGTAACATCTCTATTCGGTTACTCAAGGGAATGTAATACATTAGCCTCGCAAGATTTCCTTCTTTGACAGATGTATTTTCAAAGAAAAGACAATTTCCTTTCTTGACTGCTGAAATGAGATTTTGTAGATTCTACCAGCTTAAAATTGGAGTAACTAGCTACGTTTATGCATAATTCAATTAGTTTTATTCGCTTAAGCGGATTTTCCTGTTTTAAATAAAGAAGAAGCACCGCTGAAAGAGAGGAATGTATTTCTATATTTTAATTTTCTGTTTTGCTTCTAGGGATATAACTGACAGTTGTATCTAATTTGTAGTCTAATACAGCAGATTCTTTTCTGAATATGAAATAAAAGAACTTCGTTCTTCTTGTCACAGTATTTTAATCAAAAAATTGTATTTCATCCAAGAAGAGTTTTTTTAATTAAAATTAGCTCAGATGTGTAGTTACAACACTATAGTGTGTAATATAATATGCGATGTGGTAGTTATAATAGAACTGAACTAATCTATGTTTTCTCCTATACTTACTGCATCAAAAAACATGATAAATCTCAATTTTTTGAGTTATTTAAACCATTCGTGCGCCTTAGCTTTTAAAGTAAATTTCTATGTTGTTTGTTTTTAATTAATAAAACTGGATAAACAAATTTTGGTACACTATAATTTTTAAAGTACATAAGGTAAAATGTATTGTAACGTTACAGTAATAAACGTTCTCAGACTTGTTTTGAAAAATGAAATAAGTCGACCTCATATTCAGTTTATTTAAAAAAAAATTCTAACACTATGTTGAAGGATTATTTATGACATAGTCCTGTACTTACTGAAATTTGTATTCAAAATGTTTTTTGTTAAATAATAAAATACTTCGTTTTCCCGTACTGAATTAGGTATGTTGATAGTACTTTCGCCTTAACTGATTGTATTAAAAAAGAAAACAAATATTTTAATTGTTGTATATTCTACTGATTTAGCCTATGAGATATTTCTCCCGCCTTCTTAGCATGCCTTCGTGGTGTAATAGGTAGCACACTCGGCGCGTAAGTCCGTGGTTCGAATCTCGGCGAAGGCACTGTTCATTTTCATCCCTTCTGCTTCGAAATAACCTAATGTCTATACAGTGGCGCTGGAACTAAAAACGGTGGTGGATGATGATTTTCCATCACCAGGTCCCCTAATCCCCAGTCGCCCTTTAAAAGGGGAGTATATAAGGTATTTCTTCCGCCTTCCTAGCATGACTTCGTAATGTAGTCAGCACGCTCGGCGCGTAATCGAGAGGTCTGTGGTTTGAAAGGGAATCGCTCATTTATCATGACTCCTGCTTCAAAAAGAGATCTTAATGTTTCTACAAGAAACTTTCTTTTTTTTCCATTATTTAAAATATTGTTCTATTACAGAGAGCTGCAAAATATTTATTATCAACAAATATTTTCTTTCTGGAAGCAATAAAATTTCTCTGTCAATTCAACTCATTTTCTCACCAACCTGTAATATTAATTGTTTGGCTCTTTTAAAAATCGCATTTGTAATACTAACTGTTGGCAAATTTATAAGATTCTTTGTTACTGGAGATAAATCTAGAGTGATAAACATGACCAAATTAAGAATACATTTAAATGCTTCATTTTAATGAAGACCAATTAAGTTCAAGTGAGGCGTGGTTGCGTCAGAATATGCTTATACGCTGATAAGTAAGTCTAGAATTAAAAAGAAAATATTTTGACTAAAAAAAAGAAGGATTTTTGGACTGTTGGCTTTTTCTTTAAATTAGATTGGAGGTTGCTAATATGAAAAAGAAAAGAAGAGAAAGAAATTTGCGAATGATAAAAATAGAAGGTTGTGAAAATGGAGGTGAAAAATGAGAGTAATGTGGTGACGATTCTCGAGCATGTGCAATGATAAATGAGAAAATACTGAAGACTTATGGGCTTTGTAGAAGATGATCAGTTGTGTTAAACGATTTAGAGTAAATAAAGGAGAAGGAAGAGAGCGCAAAATCGCCTGAGAAGAATATGTATCTTGTCAGGAATATGTATCTTGCCTTGTATCTTGAAGAATACTCTTGTCACGATGCATTATAACGCAAAGGAATACCGAATTTATGACTCTAAACGTACTGATAAACCGACACTCTATCTTCCGGATTGTTCCTTTATGAGTTGCAGAGACATTAGGATCGCCGGGACTGGAACCTCTGACCTCTCGAATACCCGCCGAGTATGCTGATCATTACACCACGAAGGCATGCTAAGAAGGCGGAAGAAATACCTTATGCACTTCATATTTTAAAGGACAGTTGGAAATTAGGTGACCCAATCACCAAATTCTGGTGATGAAGAATCATCATTCACCACCTTTTTTTAATAGTTCAGGCGCCACTGTACATACATTGGGTTTTTATGGAAGCAAGAGATGTGAAAATCAGCAGTGCCCTCGCTTGACTCGAACCTCAGACCTCTCGAATACGCATCGAATGTGCTGACCATTACACCACGAAGACATGTTAAGAAGGCGGGAGAAATACCTTATAGAGTGAAAGAAATAAAATGATGCGTGAACATTAAAATTCCTGATTTATCGACTTAGAATCTCTTTTTTTTTGTTTCTGTTTATGAAGTATTAAGTATTGGTAAGAATGACGTCGGGTGAGTGTTCCTGTCTTCGAAGTGTAATACGAACTGCTATTTAGCGTGATGGAGAAAACGGCTGCACTTTTTGAACAATAAAGAACAACCTGTAAGTGACTGTATTAGGACAGGTTGCACTAATTCTCTTACAGTCTGATCCTCCGTATGTTATCTTTCAGCATTGCGTAAGTTTGCTTTAAAGTCCAGACTCCGAATCAATTATGCTAGTCCCCTAATTAACTGTCATGTAATTACCACTTCGCGTCATCTTTGTAGAGTTGATTATGCAAATCTGAATTTTTGAATGTAAATATTCATTCAGAAATTTAGGACAAATTATTTATTTGTATGTAGATTACGAGTTTAACTTACTTTGGTACTTATTAACTTGTATAAAAAATGAATATCTTTGTAGCAAGGGATCTAGGATTTGTCTATCTAGAATTACGTTTCCTGTTCACGACAGTATAGTTAAAGAAATGTAAATTGTGCATGTAAATCGAATCTGGGGTTAATTATTTGCGGCTGTATTTGATTGTGTCGAAATATTCACTGGGAAGTGAGATTAAAATGTTTTATTTTTATCAATTTTTATGCATGAATATTACACCACCAACCAAATTCCCCTATACAACATTTATGCAGCTCTGGATAGATGCAATTCCATTAGCAGTGCTTAAAATAGACTAACTCAACATAAAGATTCACAACGATTATTATATCACTTACATTGATCTTTAAAGTCTTGTAAAAGGAATTACCAAAATATTTTACTTCGGAAATGACAAATACATCAGAATGACTTACATTTTTAAATATTGCAATGCGCATGTATTTTGGTGAATGTGAGGTAAAATTTTGAATCAGAAATTCCTCAATGCTTAAAAGAGACAAGGGTAGACCACTCAGATAATCCTTTTCTGGCAATCCGTATTCTTGAAAAACGCCACAGAAAACGTGTTGGAATACGACAAAAACGATGAGTACCATAAAATGATTCGTGATCTCCAGCCAGAATGTGCTTAATCGAATTAACATACTATAGCACCTTACATTACATGCTCCGTTTTTGGAATAGCATAAATAATAGCTCCATAATAGAGAGGTATCGAATCTCATCGAATAAAACCTCAAGGTGCCAAGAAACAAAGGGCAAATTATTATAACCTACAAAAATTTGTCATTTGAATAATTTTCGCATTTTGATTTTAAGAGTTGATCAGTGCTTTTACCAGGTCCATGAAGATTATACCAAAGACTAAATTACTAATCGTTCTTGATGTCAGTTCCCATAATGAAACAATAATTGTTGTGTTAACAATGGTAAGTTGACTTATCTGTAATAAATTTTTATTATTATACTATAGATTGGGTTCACATTTTAAAGCAACCAAGCTAATGATGCTGTAATAATCGATTAATTTCAGCTTCGATCTGACCTTGAAATCATACATCATCTCCGATTTTGCAATCTATCAGATTCTCCTTCATCATATTTTTGTGATTAATGATTCAAAAGGTGGAGTCATGCTTTCGATAGTGAGCTATCGATTTTCTAACCAGGTTTCAAAAATTCCTACAAACTGTGTAGCTGCATCATTTATCAAACAGAATGAAGAATAATTGTATTAAAGCAAACCAAAGTATTCGAAAAAGCGATTTACCGCAGAATCTGTTACGGTTGCTGAGGGAACTGAGGTGGTGCAGGCACAAGAAAAGGCACATTTCATGGTTTAGTAGATTTTGCGAATGTTTTATTTATCGCCTGAGATAGATACTCTTGAGCTCTGTTTGGCACAGGACTGTAGTTTATTGGATCAAAGTCACGCAAGTTCTGTGATATGAGTGAATAAGCAGCATTTGTTTTTTCGTAAATGGTCCGTGAAAGAACACAAAAGTTCCTATACTGCATTTATTCAGATTTTAAAAAGTGTTGAATATGCTACCTCTTCATAAATATGCATTTAGGAAATTTGTTTATACCCAACTGAAGCATGCCTACAGGAGCTACATAATATTTTCTCACGAAGCTCTAGATTTATACTTCTAAGTATCGCAAGCGAATTTATTTGCATTCAAATAATATTTAACAACATGATAATTTTAGAAAAATTGTTTTGTTATTTGAGAGTTAGTTTCATAATCTGATTTATTTAAACCCATTATACGCGTTCAATGTTTTTGTAAGCACTCAATTCATATTCGGATGTTCATTTCTAATATAACGCTACAGTATGCATAATGCAAACGTAAACACGGTATGCTTAATTGTATGTGTTAGTTTTTCAGAATGTTTCGTTTATAAGTGCTTTCAGCTTTTTTATAGTCAAGCATTACTGAAAAAAACGATAAGCATGAATAATAATATATTTATCTTCACAAAGGTGATTTTGAGTTTTCTGCAAACCTATTATCACGCTGTCCTATACATTTTAAATTTGTCCTTGTAAGAATTACATCAGGTGGAAGTATCATTTTGCTTCTAGTTCTTCAAGTTACAAAATATTCATTTTAGTCATTTTGGACGGTTAAAAAAAGGTTCTGAAAAGAGAAATTCTATTTCGTAAGTTTACGTAAAAGTAGTTGTTAGTGATAAAACAACAAACAAAAATTACGGAATTTTTCTTAATTTTTAGCTAAAAATGATTGGACAAAAGAATCGTAAAATGTTATTTGCAAACAAGATACGTATGCATTTTATTTTTTAACGTATTCGTTGCATGAGCTATATATTTCAAGCTTCTTCGTCAAACTGCATATAAGTTGCTTCCATGGAGCTGTCTAATGTATTTTTCTGCTTTTATTTGCTTATGAATATCTAACCTATCCTTTTTACACTCACTTCTGATCTAACAAAAATATTCTCACTTACAACGTTCAGGTTTATTTTATCTTATATTAATAGTCGATTCTTTGCTAAAAATGTAATCTTATATTTCAAATGAAACAATAATTTTTTTCAAGAGAAAATAAATTTGTAGATCAAAAGATGGATTTACATAGGACGTTAAGTTACGATTAGAATCCTAAGGACATTGTTTCTTCAAACACCAGCAGGACTACTACTCCCGCTACTGGTTGCCTACATGTCCTTTCATAACATTGGTTCGAATCCTCTTAACGCTTACCGAGATGGTTGCATTACATAAGTTCTGGTGCTGAGACAGGCTGAATGAGTAAAGAAATTTATTCAGTTTGTAGCGACATTAGGATTTTTGATGCTGAGAGACCGAAAAAATGAGCAATGCAATCGCCGGGACTCGAACCTCAGAACTCTCGAATACGCTGCTAGCATGCTGGCCATTACACGAGGAACGAATGCAGAAAGGAGGGAGAAGTACCTTATATACTCCCTCTTTTAAAGAGTGACTGGGTCACCACCCAGTGGTACCACCCATTCTTTACCACCAAATCCTGGTGGTAAAGAATCATCATCCACCCGGGCGCCGCTGTAGAGACATTAGGACATTTTGGAGCAGAAATCATGAAAAATGAGCAATGCCCTCGCCGGGAGTCGAAACTGACACCTCGGACCTCTCGAAATACGTGCTGAGCATAACACCAGGAAGGCATGCTAAGGAGCCGGGAGAAATACCTTATAAGTTCGTGAATAATTATTAAAGTGTAGCATATGTGAGGGCTACTGTTAGTTCCTTTATTTAGGTCCCATATTTATTCAAGTCAAAACTGTAGGATTCCAATGTTTACGACAACATCACTTTATTTTAATCATCAGCCGGACAACTGGTTCACTATATATGTAGGTGCTTATCACCTGCATGAGCCAGTCGCTGGGGTTATCGAGTTTCCGTCCAACAATGCAATATATTTCCCATACACTACTTTATATTGATCATATAACAGAATAAACTACAGTATAGTCCAATAGTCTATAGAATAGACTCACGATGGAACACAGTACTTTGAAAATGCTCTGAAATATATAAACTTTACAGAGCATTAATTATATTATGCAATATATTAACTTTGTAGAAACTAAAGTATTCTCCCGCCTTCTTAGCAGGCGTTCGTGCTATAATGGTCAGCACATTCGGCGTGCATTCGAGAAGTCCAAGTTTCGAATCTCGGCAAGGGCATTGTTAATTTTTCATCTCTCCTGTTTTAAAAAAAAACACCTAATGTCTCTACAGTGGCACCGGAACTAAAAATGGTGGTGGATGATGATTCTCCAGCACCAGGATTCGGCGATTGGGTCCCCTAATCCCAAGTCGCCCTTTAAAAGGGGGAGTATACAAGGTATTTCTCCCGCCTTCTCAGCATGTATTCGTGGTGTAAGGGTGAGCACACTCGGCGCGTATACGAGAGGTCCAAGGTTCGAGTCCCAGTGATGGCATTGCCCATTTTTCACATCTCCTGCTGTGAAAAGCACCTAATGACACTACAAACTATAACGGTAAGTAAGCAAAATAGTACGTAGGATTTAATTTCATTTGTTAACGCTGTCTAAATAACGGAGATCCCAAAACGCTAACAGACGTGAATTGAGATATCTATCTATATGTCAGAGATAACGACAAAATCATGAGAATGCTAAAAATTACCATTTTAGTTAAAAGAATTCAGAACACAGAGAACTCTTGTGCTGCAGTATAAGGCCGCAGTTTGTGGTCATGCAACTAAATAGAATATACAAATTTAAATCAAACATTGAACAGTCAAGAACTGCCCAGTTAAATATTACTAGAAGCTAGCTCACTACTCTAACAGAGCGCCAGGCTCAAAAGGTCGGCAGCGATAGAACACAAAGCCAAATAATTACAACTATCAGAGCTGGTAGGAAACTAGCAGTCGTAGCGCTCACGTGATACCAGAAACGTGTTTTGTCTTAGAATCCTAAAGCCTCAGTTTAAATATTGGCTATTCATTTTCTCTCTGGTTAAGAATACGGAAAATGGAAGTTATAGTGAAGTTATAAGTTATTTCTCTCGCCTTTTCGCATACCTTCGTGGTATAGTGGCCAGCACGCTCGAAGTATTCGAGAGGTCCGTGGTTCGGGTCCCGGCGAGGGCACTGCACATTTTTCATGACTCCTGCTTCAAAAAATCCTAAGGAGAAGATTTTGAGAAGGAAAGGTTGTTGAATACTATTAATGAACAATATTTTCATTGACGAAACTGAGTAAACGAATTCATTGACTAATTCATTCAATTCATTGATGAAACGAAATTGAGAGAAAATACGTCAGCGTTGAAACTGAAGAAGCTGTATATAATAAAAAGAGTAATTAAAGAAGCTAAAGGTTCTTGGGTTCTCGTTAGAAATTCAACCTCGATCGTGAATATTCAGATGCAGTTTCGGGTTTCGGGGGCGTGTATGTGATTAAAAAATCCCTTGATGGAAGATGTTTAAGAGAAAAAAAAGTACAAATGCATAAAATATTTTATGTTATCTAACATAAAATAATCATTTTAAAAAAAGGTACTGGACTGAGGCTGTCAAGAAGAGAATGCAAGCCTAACAGCCTACCTGTTAAGCATGATTTCAACTTAATAATCCTATAAATAAGTTTGTAATACAAGAAAAGGTTGCATTAATTTTAGTTTCTATGGTCTGTCAGTCTAGGAGAAAGATATAGTAATTGAACTCTATTTAAATTTGCTGTAATTCTTAATTGCTTGAAATAATGACATCAAAAAAATTTGCTGAAATTATTTAAATTTGCTATCATTTCTTAATTGCTTGAAATAATGACATCAAACAGCATCCGCAGGCATCTGTTGAGTATGAATTAGTCAAACAGTCCCATTAAGCTTGTGCATGGCAAAATGAATACGCAGAGAGTTCAATTAAAGAAAAAACTTGTGATTCTTGTGAACACTTTACCACTTTCATTAATAAAGGACTTTCTTCCACGTTTCCCAAGGGCACTATAGTTATCGCAGGTAAAAAAATTGCAGTATTGTGTTAGTCGCAGGTTGATGATTTTAGTGCTGTGAATTTGAAATAGACTTGAGCGGTTTTAGCTGAACGTAAAACATAACAAGAGGGAGTGCATGAATTTGTAGTTTATCCAACACCGCCGACTTGTGTTTCGTGAATGTACTTTTAGTTATAGTTAGCTTTAACATGAATGTATAATTTGAAGTCGCTTTTACATCACAAAATGAAATTATTTTCATAAACAAATTTCCATATATACAACATCCTTAGCTTATTTTCTAAATTTAGTTGTAAAAATTTCTTGAATGCTTTGAAAAATATTCTTATATATGTCAAATTTGATGAATTTAAGGATATTTCAATTTACATTACAAGTATGAAGTTGCATTACCATTCAATTATATTACAAATATGAAAAATCGAATTAATGGTACATTTTCAATAAGGAGAAAAAATGTGTTTGCTCTGAACTGAAATGTGGTCTCTTTTGGCAATTTAAATTTTATTTCAGCAAAACATTTAGTTATATTATAACAAATTGGTTCAAAGAACTCTAAAACTCTGTCATATACTTCTAATCTTTAAAGCAGTTCCAGTTTTAATGGAACTGGTTTTGTTTGGCTTATTTTTTTATTATGGCAAATCACACGAAGACTATCTGCCTAAGAGAAGAGGTGCCTTCTAGGAGGATTTTCAAACGAAAATTGCCTGGTATACACGTTGCACATTGGAAAAACCACATAAACCGCCCATGTAGTCAGCATATTTGGATCAAACTACTAGTGTTTAGCAATTTTACAGTTCGGCTGCTTATGGGCCTTCGATGAAACTGTTTCAGACATCAGCTCACAATCAGCCTTCCAAATTAATAAAAACTGAAAGTTTGTACGCTTCCAGCTACTTCAAGCACCAGTATTGAAAAAATGAACTTTCTATCTAAGATCTTCCTGTGAATTATTAGAAAATTAATCAAGAAACTTTTCTAAAAATTCTGTTTTCATGTAATAAGTAGAATTAACATCTAACATTTATTTCGAAAATTTACAAACAAAATACTTTTAAAATTTACTATGTTTATTCAGTGTCATTATGTTACATAAATTCATATCTGTGTGTCTTGACGGATTTAAACTTAATTTCATAAATGATTAGTCTGTTACAAAAGGGCAAAAAAGCATGTCTTTTATTAAAGCTTCAAAATATTGCGTTCTATGAAATAAGAAGATTAGCGTAGAAGACAACTGCAGTGGTTTTAATATATCATTAAAAATTCTTTCAGTAATGATTAATTTCTTTAATATTCTGCTCTATAATTCTAGATGTAAATTAAGAACTACAGCAAAAAAGAACTTTTATTCATCGTTGATGAGCGTATCTAGCGTTTGGGATTTCTTCAACATTTGATGAAAAACTCTGTCTTGCATTCTCACAGATAACATCATAAATTCTTTCACTTATTTCGAAGGATAGAAAAGATTACTTGGAAAGAATTTTTTATGTAAAATAGGATATTAATAACTTAAAAGGAAAAACATTCAAGTAAAAGACTCTTGAGATAATAAGACTTTGAATTTTGATGCGATTTATACCAACAACGTATGTCAAGTTAACGACGTAAGTTTTTAAATTAAAAATATCAACTTTAGAGTTGTAGTTATATGTACACGATAGAAATTTGGAAAGCTTATTCAGCTTTATCGTCGTTGAAGCATTCTTAGCGGAAATGATACTTTAATCGATATAATGCTACTGTTTTTAAAATTCGACAAATTTCTGTAAGGCAAAAACTGAGCCAAATATGCGATGGCTAGTGTTTTCAAAGATGGTGCAAGTGTGTTCATATTTTCTTCTGCTTTTTCACTTTCGCTCTTTTATAACTTTCCTGTAATTCTTCTTCATCACTCTCGAATGATACAAAGATATATTTTCTGTATGTCTACAGAATCTTTTTGTATTTCTATAATATCGGTTTAAATTAAAATATAAAAGATAAAGCGTCCATTTCCGAGTTGATTTTAAGAAAAAAGTGAGACAAAAATTGCAGCTCTTCATGATTTGGATGTTTTTCCTTTCAGAAAACAAAAACAAAACACATTATCACCACCAACAACGTAACATTTGGGAACTGCAGAAGGAACAACTTCTCGGAGGATTACCCTTTATTTTCAGGAGGAAAGTGGTAAAGGTTCAATTGTTTGTTCAATTTTCGAAGAAAAGAATCGAAAATTCGAGAGAGTGTTAGTTTTAAAGAAAATAATTCCAGATAGCTGCAGGAAAATACATTAATTTAATGGTGAAAATGCAGGATTTTTTTTTCTTTTTAATATCGATCAATTTCAGATAAGTATGCTGCGGAAAATATTATAAGTGAATTATAAAGAAGTTGTTGTAAGCTTTAAAGGGTGACAGAACATAGCTAAAGTAACACTTTTTGAATTATAATACGTTATGGAATGTGAAATGGAAATGCTGAAACACAGTAAATACGAAGAACGTAGAAAATGAAATCCCATTCTAATTACTGTTATTTTCAAGAATACGGTTCTTTTAATAGTTCAAATGAACGAACTCCAACTACCTTCAAGATAAGAAACTGGGATAGGAGACGTCCGTCCGGTCAATTAAGGAGTCAAGAATGGAATCACGAGTTTAATCCTTTATTTCGTAAATTGGCTTAAGTTAGATTATTTAAATATAGCAAAGCATTCGACAGCTATCTGTATAAATGAGGATGCCTTTGTGGATGACTTTATATGGGAAATTGGCTTATAAACAGTGTCGCAAACTTGCTGTTGTTGCTCACAAGCAAACCAAACATAAAACCAGCTCGTTCACATTGGTTTAACCCATATCAATCTACCATAATTCAGTGATCTCAATCACTTGACCACTGGTCGAGTATTTACTGAACTGAGTATTCATGTAATTCAAAATTTTCATTGTATTATGTGTCAACGTTCCTCCATGCGGGAATTTTGCGTGAGCACGCACGGACATTTTTGCTGTATGATCTCCAGTAAATCGAGCAGAACTTCCAAAAAGGAAATACAATATTTGCTTCCGTTAAGGCTTCTGGCAGAATATGTGTGTCCATTACGTGATCCTAGATGATCCTTATATACATATTTTTATAAGTTCTTGTAAATATCCACGATAAAAGAGACTTTTCGTTTTCCATTTTCTGTCTCCGTAATGTGTTCCACGTTCACATTTTATATTTCACCACGCATTATATTATCAAAACTGTTACATTTGCCATTTTCTATCACCTCTCAAAACTATGACTCGCTTTCCTGTTACCACCTGAATATTAATGGCAGAATGAGGAAAATCAAGAAATATTTTATGTCCTTCACTACTGGGCTCAGGATGCAATTCTGCACCACAAATGACACGTAAATCTAAAGTAAACAAGCATTTTCATAAACATATAAGACACACACACCCATGCATATATATCGTTATAAAACAAATATATAAAGTTACGTACGCATTTATCAATGCGAACAACTAACCCGAAAGTTGCAAAGAAATATTTACTGTTTCCTAAAAGTTAATGAGATTAATTAAACATCAAAATTTTCTGCTTTTACGAATTGAGTACCTATGCGAAATACATAAACAGCAAATCTATAGTCAAGGGAATAAAGCAGATTGAAAAATTCATTTCTTAAGCCGTTATTAACGGCGACTGCAGATGCCGTTACAAGAAAATAAAAAAGTCGATTTCCTCTTTTGGTGTTTTGCCAAAAGGAGGAATTAACCTCCTGCCTCCCACCCCATCTCGTGGGAAAACAATTTTTTCCCTTATTTATCGCGTTATTTTATTTCGAGAGCTCTGTTAGCTAAATGAGGTTTTAATTCGAAATCAGTACTTTTTTCCAACTCATCACATTCTGATAAGATAAAAGATTTAAGTACGAGAGACGCGCGAGGTGAATTGCTCATGTGTATTTTTAGATCCTTTTCTTTAGACCGCACATCGAGGAATAATTTTTTCCTGCATCGTTTTCGTAGTCAAAATGTTTCAGATCAGGCTTCTGTAGTTTATTTGTCTCATGTGTATTTTTTTCCTCTTAATCAACTATTTAGTGGTTTCATTTCAGTTTCTACTAGTTTTTCCAGATATGTGGTTATTTAATAGGAAAAAAATGCTTAAAAATGTTTAATCATATTGTTACTTTGTCGCCTGCCAGATATTACAATAGTACTGTGTGTAAAAAATGTCTGAATAAATAGTAATCATAATTAAGTACTCAGCCGAAAAATTCTTTTTGCAATTTCTTACCATTTGAATCTTTATTGTTACTGAAATAATAATTAAATATGTTCCACGGCTCAAAACAATTTAGAAGCTATTTTAAGTAATGATAAGTATAGATAGTTATGTTAGGTGGTCACCACGATGCTGTGTAGATTTAAATATATCGAATTCGATTTTAAATATATTGAATTCTTTTTACGAAATAGAACCATGAATTTGATTTAATGATTTCGCTAAAATTCGAAACACGTATTAGGGCGCATATTTACCTTTTGAGGCTTTGAACAATAAGCACAAAATATGACCTGTTTAAATAGTCTGAGAAAGTAAGCTATATATCACTTTAAATTCTCCTGATTATTAATCTGTTGATAACAATGAACAAGTATACTCGGCAGCGCACTGAAACTTTATTTTATTAGAGATAGAATTTCCGTATTGTTAATTCATCAGAGAGCGTAGGAAGGTTAATTTTTCCAGACATTTAGGCCATTATTTTTACCTTGTCTGGATTTGGAAACCCAGCAGTTTGTAAGGAGTGGAGGGAGGGAAGAAATACGAAACAGTCGATTGCTTAAAGCCTGGTAAGGCTTTATAATGATTTACGGACATCTGAAACGATTTAGATTATTTAGATTATGAAATATCACGCGAAAGCTGTCGACCTAACCGAAGTTATACCTTCGTAACAGTCTTTTTACAGCAACAACCAAGTACTTATCAACCACAACTTATCAAGTAGTGACATTATATGGATTCTGGCAGACAGGAGAAGCTCCATTCAGTACCTTAAAAACTGGCTTAAGATCATGGATAAGACCGGTCAGGATATTGTACCTAAACCTTTCGAGCTTGAACAGCGTAAATCAATATATCCAGTTGATACCGTCCCATGCCGAGGTGTGTGGTAACGAAACAGCTGACGATCTGGCAAGAAAAGGTTGTGATCTCCCTGCACCCACTTCCGCTGATTTATGCCCAAATGAAATTCATTCCTATTACAAACATAAAACTAACATGGCATGGAAATTTTCTCCTGTTCACCAATCGTATCTCGCTGAACAACCAGGCCTGTCACTTCTGAGTAAAAGATCTAGGCCTATCCAAACGGCTATGGCCAGATTCAGAAGTGGGCATCTTCGATGCATGAAATTCATAGAGGGAGAAAAGACCTTCCCCTCGTGTACCTGTTCCCTCCCTGCCTCTCTCGCTCATCTACTGGATTGTATAAGCGTCTCCCTGAGACAGCTGTCGTCTGAGCAGGACGACGTCAGCCATTTGCTTGTGCGGCAAGGTCTCTTGGACTTGGTGTAGGCTTTCCCACCCCAAGGGAATTTGAAACAACAATATTCTTTTTACGGAAAATTGGGGTTTATTACACAAGGAGGAAAACTAGAGCAGTCCCATGCTGTCAGCTGGTTCTCTCGAGTTTTAATCCAAGTGGAACTACATTGCTCAGCTTTTTTTTTAATTTTAAGTGGAAGATCTTCGATTCAAAATTTTGAATACATTATTCGTAAAATTATGAATACATAGTGTTTTAATAGTATTCGTTTTTCAATTGTTTTTAGGAGGAAATGTATTTATAATAATTTACTTAAAGATTTAATTACATGTAGGAATGTAATTTGTCATATTTCTTTCTCTGAACCAGCCAACTGATGGTTTTTTCGTGATTGTTAATATTTTGGTCAATATTCTTACGGAATATCAGCTCGCATATACGCTCTGCTGGAATGAGATCTAATTATATTACACAATTGCAAATAGACTAAAAAGACTCGCAACGTTTTTCTGTTTTATCTCACTACAATTTTTTGTTTTGAGAGAGAAGATACTAACTGACTAAAATTTAATCCATTTCAGAAAACAAAATTCTGATGAAATAAGTAAACATACTGGGGCTTTGAATGGATTTCAACAGAGCTCATAATTCTACATTAGAACATCATCTCTTCATTCTTATAGTTTTATGCTACATTTTTTATAAAGATTTAAAAATCAGCCTATATACATGTTGAAAACATTTTTCTGGATTTGAGTTTACAAATTCTTTATAAAAGGACACGCAGTCTCGCTTGCGGACAAGCAGATAAGAAATTTGAGCACTGATAGATCAGTCCGGTTTCAGTTCCCTGCAATTGGATTCTGCATGGGAATTTTTGTAGTTTTCATGATGTGTAAGGCGCATTTGTAATAAAAAGGGTCCTTCCCAAAGTATCGTTTCCCCTTTAGATAGATAGGCCTTGCGTATTTTGCCCCATTTTAATAAATTTTAATCCAAATCTGATGACACATTTGGCATATTTTTACCGATTGCTTTTACTTCTGGAAAGCCTATTAATATATAAATAATTGCACTTCCTTTTGTTCATTCATGACTTAAATATATATCATGAGTGTACAGGATTTACAAAATCTTCTGCAAATTTAAACCGTGATGTTTTAGGATGAAATGATGTGCTTCAATTATACCCTAATAAAACAATGCACGTTCGTAAACAATAAACAATGCATACAGTGAAGTAATAAACAATGCATGCAGTGAAATCAAGCATCTAATTGTGACGAATAAAAGATAAAAATTTCCAATCATGTTAATCTTTTCTTAACTTCTCTGTGTGACAACGATAAAACTTTTAACAACCACTTGAAAAGAGATTGAACATAACAACGAAAAACAAAATTTTTTAACCTTTTATGTCTTTTTGCCCTTGACTAACGGATTTTACGAGCAATGGATAATGCTTTTGATTTCGAAGTCATTTTATTGGACATTTGGGAAATTCGTTAACTGCTTGTTCCTTTTTCCAGGAAACAATACCCATTGAACATTTATACAGTAGACTCCTGATTAACCAGAGAGCGGATTAACTGGGCTGCTTATTAACCACGCTCCTGCTAAGAAAAATGTTAAGTTTGTATGTTGTGAAAAGATAGAAGAATTACTACCACAAATCTTAAAAATGAAGGAAACTTTTTACGGCAGATACAAAAAGGAAACGAAGAACGGGTGAAATAACACCACTGAAACAGATGACGATGTGAGATTTTTTCGTTAACAATATATTACATAATTGACTATATATTATCCGTTAACTATATTTATATAATTAACTTATGATTACATAATAGTTCCGTAACCCGTAATATATAGCATGTTAAATTATTCGTAAAATTAAACTGCCCAATCGTAAAATTAAATCAAAGTGCACTACCATTAATTTTGTATTTTACATTCACTTTTGCCAAAATACTAATCAATGAAAACAAAAACCAAGTAGCAGATACGCCCCCCAACTATGAGTAATTGAGAGGTACATCTCTTTAATCCTAGCTCTTATTTGTTGGGGCTTCAAATTTTTATAAAAGCCATGCCACTTATGAACATTGAATTTGATTGTTTAAATGTGTCAAATACACTTAGAGGTGACTGCTTTAAGATGCGATCCAACTTTATGATGTTTATTTTAAGATTTTGTGTTTTGCCTTATCGATTACTTAAACGGGTAAGACGACAATCTGCAAGAAAAGATCATCAGTCATATATACATAGCATACATGCGAAATAAGTATATATCGAGTAGCATACATATAAGAAAGAAAACTCTGCAGAAACAAAATGTTAAAACCAACTATTTAAATTCTGCTTTGCAAATATTGTTTATCCATGTCATTTATAACTTAGTTCCTTCATTTCTAATGATATTTATTCTGCCATTGTCTGCAATACGTTATTCGTTTTTTTATTTGAATACAAATTTAATTTAAATTAAATAAACTTGTTATCCAGATTAAAACTGCTTGAAATACATATAAATTCCGATTAGCAATCATTCTTTAATTGTGCTGTTGTAATTCTTTAATTGTGCTGTTTCCTTCCTGTACTTCTAAACGTGATTTTGCAGTAACTGTGCACTGTCTACTGTATTGAAATTTCGTTGGAGGTATCTTTGAAATGAAATTTTCTTCAGAAATTCTTTTATTTCATATAGATTTTAAATGTAAATATTATATATTTATGCTAAGATAAACACTATTTTCTTATGACTCTTCTTAAATTTATTTTTCTTGATTCAGTGCAGTTTTTGTAATACGACCATCAGATGTTTCAGATAATTTTGCTGTGCTATGCTTGTGATCGGCCTAAAGTGTTGCTGCTCAATAATGACTTTTATTTATATTTTCATAAATTCCGTTCATTTTAGAGGTGGTTATCTTAACTAGGAAATTCTAACTATAAAGTTCACTGCATTTAGCTGTTTATTGCTTAACAAAGGTATTATTTCACATAGGAAACATTAGAAGGTGTCGAAAAATATTAATTGATATACGAAATGCAGGATGTATGCTATCTCCTTTGTTTTTAACTCCTTTGAATTTTACTTAATTTTAAGGAATTTAGTGCTGCTGTTCCCAGTTGTCCTCTTGGTGTAACAGTCAACACACACCACATCGAGTTAGCATGCTTGAAAATCTCAAGTTCGAAAGAATACGTATGATTTTTCAAACGTACTGCTTCTAAAACTATTGACAATACATAATATAAATTTAATACATCATACGTAATACATAACATAAATTGTAACGACTAAATTTCTTATTCCTTTTAGTTTATTTACTGAAATCGCTTTGCATAATATGCATGTTTTAGTACAAAATTTGTTAAAAGCCTACATATGTACACAGCGCAAAAAAAGGACAATTCTATATCTCCCGTCACATTGCGTTTTTCATGTCTCTAAAGCGCACCTTAGGTGGATAACTTATTGCATATTAGATTTATACATATCATCTTTCTAATATAGGTATTTGACACAAAATCGGACTTTTTCTAAAGTGACATGCCAGTTTCTTCGATTCTACAACTCAAATTATACCAACATATTAAACTTTGTAAAATTTGGTGCGCCATTTACGGAGAAATTCAAAACTTCACTTTAGTGCATTTCTTTCAGTTTGCACCAAGAACTGGTTTGCGAGAATTGGTTTCAATTTGCACCATACCTTGGTATCTTGATACTTGCGTGATTATACAGGCTATCTACTGCAATAGCAGTGCTTACCTGCTCACATGAATGAGCTCCGCAAAGGGCATGGTGATGAGAAGTTACATGAAATAATTCTCCAAACGAGATATCAGGTAGTTCAAAGAATTGAAGCATTTTGCTTCTAGTATGCTGATACATACAGCGAGCAGAGGTTGCAAATAATGATAATTAAAATATCCAAAGTCTATAGTCCTTAGTCAGAACGCAGGGCAGAGTTGTTGCATGTAGTCTAAAAATTCATATATGCGAAAATAATTATGATAAAAATATAATAGATGCTTAAAAATCACTAACAATCACATACAGCTTATGAAAACTAAGTCGTTAATTATGGTAATTGCTGATTTCTTGTGATTTCTTCTTTCTTTTCTTTGTGTGGGATTTTTAAAGCAGATGCAGGTATTAACAGCGGTTAAGGAATTTCACTAAGCATACTGAGTGTGTGAGCTGTAAATGGTCTTGAAAAATAATCTTCAGCTATTATTTCATAATTTAATATGGTGGCAAATCTTGCGTGTTGGTTATTCTTAGCCTTGATGTAGAAGTTATCGTTGAGTTTGTTTAAGTATTCTCGTACATATTCAATTCTGAGATCTTTATGAAGGTTCGTACTTCTCATATGAAATGAAGCACCTGTAATAATCCTCAGGAACTTGTTTTGGATGACTTGAAGCTTGTTAATATCAGACTGTTTAGCATTTGCCCAGACAGGTGATGCATAAGTGAGGATAGATCTGATGATTAGCAGTATAAATCCTCTTTTTTCGAGTTAAGCTAAGTTCTGAGGATTCCGAGAGAAGGAAGTAAAGTTTCCTGATGATGCCGTAGATTTTCCCACGGGTAATATTAATGAGGGTAGACCAAGTGAATGACCTATTGAAAGTGATTCCGAGGTATTTGTCACTGTTTACCAGATGGATGATTTGACCGAAGAGAGAAATAGAGCAATTAATGATGTCGGTATACTTAAATCTTCTGAGAAGTAGAATTTCTGATTTATCCGGATCCTCCATTTTCAAGACCAATCTTCTATAAGTTTGCGCCACTTGGCGAACTTCCTTATTTATAGCAATCTATTTTCCTTTCCCTTTTTTTCATTGTACGCGAGCGAAAAAATGCCATCAGTCATACTTCCAAATAATTTTAACAAAGTGCGTAAATCACATTTGGCATTATTATCGCTTATAACAAATATACCAAATTTCGAAACGCGGCAATATGTAAATTCACGTATATCTTAGAAAATTTTGCATAAAAAAATTCTCATTTTTTGCACGTGTGCTTAGAAATACATCAACTTTACGATTATGTTAAACATTTTATAGGTTATAATGCAAAATTGTTTTCGAAAAATTTATAAAATATATTTAAAAATACAAATTTAAAAAATAAATCATAAAAAATGTGCAAATTATATTTGGATTAAGCCTAAATTTCGCATTCTGGAAGAAGGAATCAAGTAAGTTTAATAAAAAAAGGGATGTTAATAAATATATATCAAATTGAATTAACACTGAGAAGCTAAAGTTTTTCGAGCTAATTTTTAAAAACTACTCGTACGATTTTTACAAAACGTAGCAGTTTGGCATAATTTGAGTCATAGAATCGAAATATGGAAAAAAATGGTTGTCATTTCATAAAAAGTGCGATTTTGTGTCAAAATACCTATACATATCCTAAATCGCGCTTTCGAGGCATGAAAAAAACGCAAGTGAAATTTCGTCAATCGGCCTAGTAGAACGGGAGATATAGAACTGTTCTTTTTTTTTCCGCAGTATACACTGGAACCACGAATAATCAATCCTTAGTTTAACCGAAGGAGTACAGGGGAAAAAAACTGAATCACTAAGTCCAGTCATCTACATTAATCCATCACAATGAATCGCTTAAGCCCAGTTTAATGCAAACTTGCCCAATATTTTTAGATCAACCTTTTTCTCAATGTTTTATGTATCATAAATTATTTCATATTTTACAATGAAATGTGCTTCTCTGGATGTACTTGGGATGATTTTGATTCACTCTAAGTAACTCATCGATTGCCTGAGAAGAAGAAAACATAAATATTGATACATATAACAAATACAATATAACACTCAGTTTTGTTTAGTACTGAGTTGGATGATTCTTTTTCTGCCTTCAACTGAAAAAAGTAATACCCATGGGTTATTCGACAAAACGTTTTTTCCAGAAGGATCAGGATTTCAGTTAGATAGATTGAATGATGTATTACTTCTGCCCACTTCATAAAATATATTAAACACATTTTAAACCGTTCATTGCAGTGTAGAGTGTGTTAGGTTTGTTGAAGCATGGTACATGAAAAATGTACAATGCTTGTGCTCGAGCTTCGGACATCTCGATTGCTAGCCAATAATGCTTCTAATTACATAATGAAAGACGTCGGTAAAGAGGGAGGAAAAAAACCTAATAGTACAGCACAGTATTATGTATAAAATAATTTAACATTATGTATAAAATAATTTTTATTTGAAAATTTATCAGTTAATAAACTCAAACATGATGTTCCTGAAATTACAATATTTCCTTTTATTGTCATAAATATTCTACACAAAGGCAAAATAATCTCCGTCGAACTAAGAAATCATCCTTGCGTTATCTACGAAATTTCCGCAAAAGAAATATATAATATAAAAGAATATAAGATAAAGCTATAAAAATCCAACAGCAATTATCTCTGCTTGCAAATTGTTTGGTTCCTTTATCAAGAAAGAATCAAATCGATATATCATTATTTACAAATGCCTGGCTTTCGCCACACAAACCATTAATCACATGAAAATGTTATTTAGTCCTGGTTAGTATCAGTATATAAGCATAAAACGTTATCTTTAAATTTATTACTCAATCAGATGGGGAATCTGTTTTTTGCGCAGTGCACATCGGAACAAAAAATAATCGATCTTTAATTTATCCGAAGCAGTACACTGAAAAAACTGAATCACCAAGTCCAGTCCTTTTGTAGGTAATATTTTCAAAGCAGGAGATTTGAAAAATGAGCAATGCCGTTGCCGGGACTCGACCCACGGACGTCTCGAATACACGCCGAGTGTGCTTGACCATTACACTACAAAGGCATGCTAAGAAGGCGAAGAAAATACTCCCTCTTTTAATGGGTGACATGAGATTAGGGGACCCATTCGCCAAATCCTGGTGGGGAGTGTCATCATGCACCACCTTTTTTAGTTCGGGAGCCATTGTAGAGACATTAGAATTTTTACAAAGCAGGAGAGGTGAGAAAGGAGCAATGCCTTCGCTGTGACTCGAACCTCGGACTTCTCGAATACGCGCCGACCATTACACCAAGACGGCGCAATATTAACGTGCTGGCCATTACACCACGACGGCATGCCAAGAAGGCGGGAGAAATACCTTATAAACTCCCTCTTTTAAAGAGCTACAGGGGATTAAGGGACCTAATCGCCAAATCCTTGTGGTGGATAATGATCATCCACCCTTTTTTTAGTGCAGGGCCCACTGAAGAGACATTAGGTAATTTTTTTAAAGAGGGAGAGATGAAAAATGAGCAACGCCCTCGCCGGAACTCGAACCACGGACCTCTCGAATACGTGTACTGACCACTACGAGTGTGCTAACCACTATACCCCGAAAGCATGCTAAGAAGACGGAGAAATACCTTGTCATATCTAGAATAACAAAGTCCAGTTTTCAGGTAGTTAATAGACTGATTACTTGATAGTTAATAGACTGACATACCCAAGTTTTTCGGATAAATCGGTAAATGTAAGAAAATCTCAATAATTATTTCGCATTTAATCGCATATATTTCCTACAAATCACCGCGCGATCCTGCTATATTGGGGTTAAATCACGTAATGCAATACTTTTAAAACAAAGGGCAATAGCAATATTAGGGGGAAAATACAACGTTATTTTGAATCGTTTATGACTGTCAAAATTCGCTCTGTGCAACAGTGTATTAGTTTATACCTTTGTGCAGTAATTCACTTCTTACTCTTTGGATTTTGCTGTCAGCTATTTTTTCTCTGTTTAAAAAATGGGCAGGGGGCCAAACTTTTTAATTTAAGAATATTAATCCAACGTTATTGAAAAATTTCTTTAAAAAGTTGTAGCTAAACTGTTTGGATTGAGTTAGAAAAAATTACAGATAAACGTGCTTAATTTATTTAAAAGAAAACCTAAAGGTGCTTTAATAATTTTATTAAATCTCTAAGTTATCAATAAAATAAGTTATCAATTAAATTAAATCGCTGAAAAATACTAGTATTTATCGAAATATGTTTAACTAAAAGCAAACGTTTAAAAGAAGACGATCAAAATAACTGTTATTATTTCAGAGTTCTGCATGGTGTTTCATAAGGTATAAAGGATTAGATTAATTTTGAGTTTCGCTGTCATAGTTAAACACATAATGCAGTTCAATTACCTGCCTTCAGAAATCCAAAGTGTCAGTTGTGCTAATTACGGTTTTATTCTTTTAAGTGTTTATTAAAATTCACATTTATTGTTTTTGTGCAATTCAGTGTTTTTCATTGATTAAATAAGAAAAGAGAAAGTGTATGTTCTTTTATTATTTTTTTATTAGTTAATTTAAATGAATGTGTTCATCGTGTAGATTGGATTATATTTTTGCTTAAATAAGGATCCTATAATGCAGGGATTCTCAACCATGAGGGAATTCTTCCCCTTCTCCTCATAGATTTAGAAAAAAACGCAATCAGCCTTTTATTTGACTATTAATATTAAGTTTTAATTTAGAAATGTAAAAAACTGCTTTTATTCGTGTTTTGAGTATTTACCAACATTTTATGTACTTTTGTTTTTTTAATTTATGAAACACAATAAAAAAATAATCTTGATTTAAAGAAATGCATATTTATTTCGAGGTATGAAAATGAGAGCGAGTAATGACCATTTAACAATGGTAAAAGGCTTGCATGAGCCAAAAACGGTTGCGAACCATTGCTATAAAGATTAAGAAAAATAAATTACTTGCTGTTCTATTACTTACTATTTTGTCTAAGATTTTAAATTATCTGGAACTTTTTATCTCAGTTGAAAAAGAAATTAATTGTGTGTTTATGCAAATAATAAACTGTATGTAAGAAAACTTTTTAAATCACATGATTTTAGTTAAATGGGTTAAAAGGTAAAATAAGTGATTTTTAGCTATCACTATATTCTTAGGGCATATGTGTCTAAACGTAAAATCTACAGCTGCGAAGAATGGTGATATTTTATCAATTAAATCAAAACTATCAGCATTTGAACGAAATAAACATAATCGTTATTAGGTATTATTTCTATGTTAACAATTCTACTTCTCCATAAAATTTTACTACAATCTCGTAGAATATTCTTATGTGTTACTTCCGTTTTTACTTTTAGTCATGTATGACTCATGATATTATGTTCCTACATAAACCTTTCTTTCTTATGCATTTAACTAACACCGTGTAACTTTGATTGTTTGAGGCTAATAGCTTAAATAATAAAGTGCTAAAAATCAGGTATTTGTAAACAAATAAACGCATTGTTTATGTATTTCATTTTATAATTTCATCCCTCCCCAAAAACAGTAAATAAAGAAAATTCTTACCTCTGAATGTCGGGGAATTATTTCCTCTGATCGGCACAGCTACTGTATAACGTCTTCTTTCAAGGTCTTTCTATCAATCTGAAAATAAAACGTTAGGTTAGGTTATTCAGTTATGGCAAAGCACACGAGGGCTATCTGCCTAAAGGGAGGGATGCCTTCGTGGAGGACTTTCTAAGGGAAACTGGCTCGTATACACGTTACACATGGGGAAAACCACGAAAACGTCCATGCAGCCAGCCCGTTCGCGGGATTCGAACCTCAGACCGAACTACCAGCGTTCAGCGTCTTTACCGCTCCGCCGCTGGCGGGCCCAATAAAACATTAAATTTTATATATTTGAATTTCTGTTTCATAAATTTTACTCGTAAACTATTTTTGTCATTTGCATGGCAGTCTCTGTTCGCATTTAACTAAATGATTTGACAAAAATCACCAATTTCAATAGTTTGCACTGTAAAATCTGTACAACTTCATTTAGAAGAATATTTTCCGACTTATCTAACTGTACGAAAACTGAAATTCTACTTACGAATTACTATTCATTAAAAGGTTCCGTTTCTTTCCTTTTTTAATTTAATAATAAAAATTTAAAATAATTGATGGGCATAAAAACATATACTTAAAACATATTTGACATTCGTTAAAACATTGTTAAAACTTGAAGAATGTATTATATAATAGCATGATATGAGTTACGTTTATCAATTTTTAAAGATATTTTAATCAAACCTAAAGATTTATGATACATGACACTGCTTCGAAATTCGTGCTTCCCGCTTTTAAAGTACAATTTTTGTTCTTTATTCTTATTCTAAGAAATTCTCTAAAAACTAATAACTCGTGAAGGTTTTGTTAATTTCTTATTCACAGAAAATAATTAATAACACTATTTCCTTAGGTTACTTTAATAAATCTGTTAACAACAAGTTAATTGATAGCTTGTTGTAAAGCATCAACCTCAAATTGTTCACAAAGCAAGGATTTAATGCATGTCCTGGTCTGTCAAGAACAGAGGAAGCTAGTCAATACGACAGTTAATAGATAACGGAATTCGGAATATTAGGAAGAAACGTATCTGTGTTATTCTAACAGACCCTCATCATTCTGAGTGATATGGTTATCTCTTAGGGGTACTTAATCAGATTTTCTGGGTGCATTCACTATGTTTCTAACAACATTTGAACTTCGCTTTCTCATAGACTCCATTAAAATCATTTGGATTTCGATAATGTTCTTTCAATAGCACATATACATATGTTTTCTGATATATTTCAATGAAACATGCATTGTATAAATTACTTAGCATACCTGTGTTTCTGAATATAGAAACAATCATGAATGTTTTGAAGTATTGTTTCATTATTTTTTGCAAAAAAAAAAGACCCACCAAGAAGGAGTTATCCGAATGCGAAAGAAATTGGTAGAGTGATGTACATGTACAGAAAAACAAATGATTACAGTTTGAGAAAAACTGGATGATTTATTGAAGTGATAAAGCTTCACAAAGTGAAAAAGTCAGTAACGCCTTTGTCCCCCTCACAAAGGCCTTATGCATGACCATTGGCCCTTATGCAGCCAATTATTCGGTTTGGCATCGATTGATAGAGGTTGCGGATGTCCTCCTGAAGGATATCGTGCCAAATTCTGTCCAATTGGAGCGTTAGATCCCTAGTCAACATCCCTAGCTGGTTGGAGGGCTCTACCCATAATGCTCCAAACGTGCTCAATAGGAGAGTGATCCGGCGATCTTCCTGGCCAAGGTAATTTTCGGCAAGCACTAAGGCCAGAAGTAGAAACAGTGAAGTGGAGGCGGTCATTATCTTGCTGAAATGTAATCCCAGGGTGGCGTGACATGAAGGGCAACACAACGGGAACGGAACTTGCTAAAAGAACTAGCTAGTTTTTAAATTACACCTAATAAAAATGACGAACTCCCGTTCAGTTTAGTTGCCTTGAACTAAAAAGAATCAGCTTTGTAGACAAACTTTATTCATTCTAAACATGAAACATTCTTTAACAGAAAATTTGCCTACAGCACAGTGCGGCTAACGAAGCTATTCTACCAAAATTAAACATAAGCAACTGTTGTCATTCACACAAACTCAATAGTAAAATAAACATGTTGCTAGTAATAAGATTATTGTATAAATGATAACATAAAATTAAATACTGATAAAATAAATACAGAAAAAGAAATGCAAATATTAAATATGCATCCAAACATTACTCCCACCCTTGCCATTGCATTAACAATAGATCATTCCCGATGCAATGGCAATGGCAAAAGTAATACTATAGGTCTTTTAAAATAACCATTGATAGTTTTTACTGTAACAACTCTAACATTTCAAAATTACAGGACCGGCGTAACAATGCTAATACTAAAAAAATTGTCACTCAAGTGCCACTCTTTGTTTTGGCAAGTTTCCCATTAACTGATTATTAGATGACAATTTATATCTGTGACAAACAATACATTTATGGATAAAGGATTGAATAAGTTTCTTACCATTTGCAATCTAATAGTTTTGCTTTAAAATGTTAACTAGCAAACTAGGCCCTGCATGCATGTAAGTTTCATGATATTGTTTAACAAGTAACAAAGCAATCCTGTGTTGACCTGGGATAGTTATGGGATGTTTGGCATTGAATGCCAAGTCAGAATTTTGCAGACGACCTCCCACCCGTATAACACCATCATTATCTGGAAACGGAAAAGGTGAGCTTAAAACACTTTTAGGACTTAAAGATGAATTATTTTTGAGGTCGTTTATATCTTTATGGAAGTGCACAAACTGGATCCATTTAATAACCAACTTCATAGCTTCTTGCCTTTCATTAGATGAAGGTGCTATTGCAGGATTTTAACCTATTCTATTTAGAACCAAAGACCCGTTCTTTGCACCTAGAAATAAATCTTAGGCAAAAGGAAATCACATTAATTATTTTAGATAAAGTAGAAGAGCTCTGAAATAAATTAACCAGAGTGTCATTAGTCAAATAAGCTGTTGCACAAAAAATTTATTTTTTCCTTTTTTCAGCAAAGACAGCTGCATCACTACTGGTCTCGTTACTGATAGAATATTGTAGAGGCCACTTTGAACTGTCGAACTCTAAAAATGATGATCCCTTCCACCATAGGATATGTTCGGTAGACGTTTAGGATCAATTCCTCTATAAGGAAATTCAGTAGGGTTCTGTTTCGAGGAAATATAGCTCCACTGTTGATACGGAATAGCAACTAATATTTCTGAAGTCCTGTTTGCCACAAAAAGCTTCCATTTTCGAGGATGAGTTGCTAATCAACAGAGAACCACTTTCCGATACAACCGAACCGAGTCAGTCCAAGCGTGGAAGGAAATGTTAATGCTAGAGAAGACCTTACGGACAACTTTGATTAGTCTTGCAAGGAGCCATGCACCTAGGAGTTCCAGCCTAGGTATAGTTGCATATGTTTAAAAGGTGTGATTTTGGTTTTAGCAACTACCAAATTTCTGTCGTGAGATATTGGTTGAACACAGTAGATGACAGCAGCGTACGCAGATTCTGACGGCTCACAAAAACCATGCAGATAAATGTGGTTAGATGTAGTTTGAAGCCACCTGGAAACTTTAACATTGCTGAGAACCTTAAGATCTTGAAATCGCTGCAACCTTTCTTCCCATTCTTTAGGGAGTGGAGCATCCCAGTCAAGTTTTAACAACCACAACTGCTGATAAAAATTTTAAACTTGACTGTACATGGCGATAGCAAGCCAAGAGGATCAAGGATTTTAGAAGCTTGAGAAATGAGCTTTCTTTTAGTAATTTCAATCCCGAAATCCATAGAAATGTTAAATAAGAATACGTCTTCTGTAGAGTTCCAAAAGAGCCCTAAAGTTTTGGCACAATCATCTGAATGAACTTCCAGGTCACTTTCTTCCTGGTTATCAATGGATAAATTTTCGAGAAGCACAGGGCAATTTGATTTCCGTTTCCTTAAGTTAAATCCACGTTTCTCTAAAAACTGTGAAAGCTTAGAGCATAAATCAACTGCTTCCTCTAAACTGTTTGATCCAGAAAAACAATCATCTACATAGAAATCGTTTCTAAGAACGGAAGATACATGAGGATGATCCTGTTCTGAATCCAAAGCAATCTGCCACAAACAGCGTGCCGCTAAGAGTGGGGCAGATGCAGTGCCATATGTACCTATACACAATTTATATGTCTGCATTTATTAACCGATTCTCTCCAAACAATTCTTTGTAAATGTTGATCCTCATTATCTACTAAAATCTGGCGGTACATCTTTTCTATGTCAGCAAAAAAAGCTATTTCATCTATATAAAAATTAAGCAATATTGAAAATATGTCTCGTTGTAGTGTTACACCTACTCCTAAAACAGAGTTCAAAGAAACTGAATTTTTAGGTTTACATGATCCGTCAAATACTACACGAAGTTTAGTGGTAGAGTTACTCGGTTTTACAACAGCATGATGCGGTAGATAATATAATTGATTATCTTCTTCAATCTGAACAACTGTAGCCATATGATTTAAAGTTTCCTATTCTTGCATGAACTCCTCGTATTGCCTACCAAGCTCTTTATCTAAATCAAATTTTCTTTCCATGGATAGAAGACGGGAAATAGCCAAAGGTTTGAAGTCGCCTAACTCTTGAGCTTTACTGAAAATGGGCAGTCGAACGACAAATCTTCCGTTTTCGTATACTCGATAGTTTTCTTTAAAATGCGTCTCACAATTTCTTCTTCAACCGCTGACTTCTGATTTTGGAAGGTTAATTCTTTCAACTCCCAAAAACGCTTAATTGTTGTATCGACGTTATCCTACATGTGTAAACTAATGCGATTAACACTAATGGAATGTGGAGTATTGCCTTCTGTTTTACTTTTGCCCGATACAACCGAACCGAAAATAGTATTTTGCGCTATTACATTTTTGCTATTACAATTTCCAAAAATTGTATTAAAGCACCATTTTTTTCAACTCAGATTTCGGAAACAATTTTACGTTTACATAACCGAGAGGTCAAAGCTGCTTCAGAATCACCAAGTCCCTTTACGAAAATGCGAGCATTTTGTCTGCGTATATTTAATAGTCGAATACATGACTCACTGATGAAAGAAGCTTCACTTCCACTATCAAAAAGAACCATACATTCGTGACCTTGACCAGCAGAATCGTAAATTTTTACAGCCGCTGTTGGTAAAAATGACGTACTCTGACCCTGAATAGGAAAACTCGAAATATTATTTTGTTCGTGTGAGTTACAAATTTGTTCATCGGTCGGAGATAAATTTGACACCATTACGTTATTACTTTTAATATCTTCATGCAATAAAGTATGGTGTTTTGCTTTACAAATAGAACACAAAGTTTGCAATAAACAAAATTTTACTTGATGATTTTCAAAGCAATTGAAGCATAATAAATTCTTCCGAATAATATTTTTCTTAGTTTTTATATCTACACGCTTAAATTTTAAAGTACGAGAACCATTGTAGCGCTGACATTTTAGAATAGAATGTTTGTTATTATATAAAATACTCTTAGATACAGAGCACTGAGTTTTATGCATTACTCGCTTATCAGTATTACAAGTATTTAACATTTCGAGTGAAACACATCTTGAGTTTAAGAATTCCAAAAAACATTCTAAAGTAGGAAACTCTTCTTCACCAATTTTTCTGTGACCATAAATGGCGCGTTTCCGAATCGGCCTTTTCTAACAAAAAATAAATTAGCCAAACATCTCTAGACAAGCTTTTTCGCCAAGCGATTTTAATCCACGGACAACTTCATCAGATGTATCAGATAGTTTTTATAGATTAACAGAATTAGCACTAGTAATTCTGGGTTACTCAAGAAATGTACTGACAAGCGACATGACAATTTGATTTTTTCTATCATAGCGATTCATCAATTTGTCCCAAGCCTCATCATATGTAGTTTTGGAAATCGCAATGTGCTTAATAATAGCAGCGTCCGTTAAAAGTCCTATCAAATATTGAATTTATGAATTTTCGCTAATGACTGATTGGTATGAACTGTCGCTACGTACAGATCTTTAAAATTAAGCCAATCAGTATATTTACCACTGAAACTGGGAATGTTTAAACGAGGAAGTTTAAAGTTAGCTTCAACTGCAGTGGGATTTGAAATCAAAACATTTCTGTCCCTAGCTGTTTCAATGGCTGATTGATACATTACTTTCGTTTCAAAATATTTAGCTTCGAATTCAGCAATTTCAGAAGCTTCTTCGGGTAAAGAGGCATCATATTAATCAAATTCTTTAATTATTATTTCAATTCTTTCTAATCGCGCTTTTAATTCCGTTAGACTTCACTGATACTGAAACTGAAACTATTGTGAAGCCGCGTTAGGGTAGATTTCGTTCGTCCTCTTAATTTTTTAAGATCGGTTTCCCTTAATTCAGTCATTATTACAATGAATAATGATTAAGCATAAATAACTTCAACAATTAATAAGCACAATAACTTCAACAAGATACTTAAGCAATAAAAAATATTTCCACTTATATTTCTAACGGCATGCAGACGATTCGCAGTATTAGTACTTAAAAGTTCGTTAAATGCAGTTGTTACAACATATTTAATATACCTTAAACTGCCTCACCTGAGGAACCAGGTAGTTGCCTTGAACTAATAAGAATCAGCTTTGTAGACAAACTTTATTCATTCTAAACATGAAATATTCTTTAACAGAAAAATTGGCTGCAGCACAGTGCGGTTAACGACGCTATTCTACCAAAATTAAACATAAGCAAGTGTTGCCATTCAGACAAACTCAATAGTAAAATAAACATATCGTCAGTAACAAGATTATTTTATAAACGATAACATAAAATTAAATACTGATAAAATAAGTACGGCAAAAGAAATGCAAATATTAAATATACATCCAAACAGAGTTGGTTCATTTACTGGAAACTGAATACGGTTCGAGCTACCAGTGTTTAATAACTTATCCACTTCCACTAATTATAGCAATCTGGTATATATTATAATTATTTTTAAATTTAAATTTTAGCAATTATAGCAACTGCACTAGTTATACTGTTACAGCAATCTTTCCGAAAATGTCGTTTCAATTTAGTGCCTAATTCATCTTAGTTTAGTACTTAAGCTTAAACAAATAATAGACATTAAATGAAAACAAAAAATTACCTTTTAAATGAAAACTTGGTTATTAAAATGTTTTCGAAATGAAATAAACCGTTATTTTTTTCATTACTTTATGTAAATAATGTTGAACATGAGAAGATGTAAGAAAAAAACAAGAGCAGTTTGCATTCACTCATTATTTATGCACACCCACACATCGATGAAATTTTTAACCAATAAAATGTATTCTCTTTCGCCTATTATGAAGCATAACATTCTTTGACATTTAAAAACATGATATTCCGTTTTGCTTATTAATCTGTTTATCTAGATGTATCTATTCTTTTACTCACGTTGAAATAGAAAAACTTTTGCAGGAGAGCACAGAATGTTTTATTCATTGTAACTCATAAAAATGTTTAATTTATTTATGAAAGAAAACGAATATGCGGAAAAATAGCAAACATATTGCATATTCAGGTGCAACTTTATGAGGTGCAACTTTACTTTTAACTTACCCGCTTTCTTAGCATGCCTTCGTGGTGTAATGGTCAGCACAATCGGCGTGTATTCGAGAGTTTCGAAGTTCGAGCCCCGGCGAGGGCATTGCACTCTTATACAGTTATACAACTATATCTCCCTTATATCATCTTTATTTTTATTTATCTCCCTCATCGCTTCTTTCGTAAAAATGAGAGATTTGCTAAATTATATTACATCTTTTTGATTTAAGGAGTTTAAAATTTAATGTTTATCATACAGGAAACCTTTATGCATAAAAAACTGTCTATACGTCTATGGATACTATAAAAGAAAAGTTGAAAAAACAACTATTGTGTAAGGTAGTCATTATCATTCGTAATACGTCCGGTTACTTGAAGGAATTTTTCTTCAAACCTGCAAATAAGTAACCCTTTTATATGTTCATAGCTTTAGTGAACACATTGAAACTTTCATCTGTGATCCTTCTGGCTACCTGTCCAAATTCTCTTTAAGTTTGCAAATAACTAATGCTTCAATATTTGTTTGTAGCTTGAATACTCGGTATTGTTTGAATTCCTTTGCTTCTTTCATCGAAGAAGAAATACCTTTTAAGCAGAAAACACAAACGTCTTCTCCTGTAAAACTGATTTCAATCTAAGGTTTTCTCTCCTGATCCAGCTGAGATATCCTCATTAGCATGTTTCAGGAGTTTTTGAGTTTTTTCTGAAGTCTTCGGTGTGTAAATAGTGCACTATTTCCTTTTTCCCTGACGCACGATAAAATGATACTGTGCTATAGAAATATCCAAGATGCTGTCGTTTATGTTAGTTGTTCATTCTGTAAGCACCACTTTTATTAGGTAGCCTGCAATGATGCATTCATTCTGTATTGTTTCCAAGATCAGAAACTATATACTAAAAATGTGTTAATTTGCTTGCCTAATTTCTCACCTTACTAGGTTCTTTGTGTCAGGTTGTCAATCGCTGTATGGAATTTGTTTAGCAACAAAAAGTAGCATTTTATTGTATGTGATTCCATCAGGCGTATTTTAATTCAGATTACTGATAAAACATTGAACTCTATCATACGTATTCGGGGATTTTAATTCATGTATTATGGTAGCTGAGTTTGATGAAAATAAGTGCTAAATATATCGTGTGATTGATGTAGAAAACTGTTTTGTCATAATATTATTTCAAAGCCTTGCTTTTTCGAAGCGTCCTTTCATCTGGTCTGAAACAAATATGATGTAGAAAGTAATATCCTAAGTAGGCTCAATTTCCACGTAGAAGGTACGTTTCGAGGAACACTTCTAAAGCTTTGTTCATGAATATTAAAGTCTCGTACAGATGTGCATAAATATCGAAATAATATTGGCGAAAACTTTATGGCTCCGCGACTGCGTATTTCTCAAATAACCAGTTCTCTTAAACAGGCAAAGCATTGCAAAGAATGTTTGCAATATTTTATGCTAATACTACTTTATCTGCAGAATATTTTGCCCAGTTCACGAGATGAGATGTTTCTCATCAACTTTTATCACAGATTTTTAAACAACACATCTAACAGCACAGCCATTCGATTACTTGCCGTTTTTTTTTCTATATCGTTAGAATATTTCTTTTACTTTATGACCTCTTCGTTTGCTAATTATTCCATTTACAGGAAAAATTGTTATGTCGCAGACAACTTAGAGCTATTTGAGAGTTCTTTTAAAATGCTTTGAGAGTGACCAAAAAAAAGAGATCGAAATGATGCAATTTCCTTAATCAACAATGTTATAATTGGTAGTTTGTTTCCAACATAAGTTTAATATTAAGAGCCAGAAAAGATGTTAAGTAAATTCTCTATTTCGATATCCATAATATGAATGAAATAGGAATCGCTCAAATACATGCTTTCCTCATCTCCAAAGCTGCTTTACAAGTTTTCCAGAAAAATAAATACTCGTCTTGCAATTATTTGACGTAACTCGAGCCGGCTTATATCCCAAGACTAAGCAAGGTTGTATATGCGAATAGTTCAAACCAAATCTCGTTTGCGTTAGCACGACTATTGATCAGTTAGCTCTAGCACTCCAATAGGATTAACTCTGGTCGCATCTTAAGCAGATAGATTAAAATCAAAGGTATTGCAAAACTTTTACATTTATGTGCAATGGGGAGGTTCAGGAGAAAATAAGGTGAACAGAATGCATCTGAAAGAATGTCAATTATGATATGTTAAATTAGAAATACAATATACGGAAGCAATTGGCATTATCTTCGGGCCGTACTTAAAAGATTCAGACCATAGTAATAAGCTATTTCTTTGTCGAATCATATTGAACTTTTACAATTTAAAATAAATACTGAGTTCATTTGGAATTAAAGTACTGTTGCGTTTCTTTCGTACAGATTCGTGGATTTGGAGTGATTAACGACGACGATAATTGATGAAGTATCAAAACACAATTTATTAGGCAGTATTATTCAGGATAGCTACAAAACACGTTTACAGTAGTCGAAAAACTACGACAAATACGCTGAAACAATCAGCAATCACAGCCTTCAGGCTGTCAGGTTACAACAGTGGAAACAGCTTCACGGCAAAGCACCACAGGATAATTTCTGAGTCGGTTCAGTCGTTTTGTAACTCTACGAACTCTTGAGACTCTCGATGATACAACTCGTGATGCACTCGGCGATAAGCACTAGTGTGAAGCTCCCGACTCGGTTCAGTCTTTCTCGGAGTTATCTTGAGTGTAGAGTTTTAAGAGTATGTAGAGTTCCGAGAACGACTGAATCGAGTCTAGAGCTGTACTCTGGTGCTTTGTCGTGAAGCTGTCTCCACCATTAACACACTCAGATAAAACTTGACGAGGCACTAACTCGCTATCAGCTCCACAGACGAGACACTGAGTAACTGGCTGTTAACCGATTGTCTCTCCGCGGACCAGCAGGATGTATATAGCTTTTGGTTTGCGCTCGAGAACATTCTGGGCCAAACCGGTAAGAATCGTTCCAGAAGATTCTCAATCCGTCTGTGGCATATCGCCGATTTTGTCGCAAAAAGGGCGATTACTCGCCAAATAAGGTAACCCTGCCTTTGATTTCAATTTTCTGGCAACCCTAAACCTGCTTTGGGGGAAATTATCTTTTCGCAGCTGGTCATTTCGTAACAATATATATGTTCAACAGAAATGGGAAAGATTCGCGTAAACTAATACGTGTAAATTACTTTTTACGTAAGGCTTAAAAAATTTAGAATTTTGCTTTAAGGACTGTTGTATCTCAAAATACTGTTAAGTTAAATATGATTTAAGAAGAAAATTGTGTTCAAAAAACATTATTGCATTCCCAAATAATTTAATCTTGTCAAACTTATATATACAGGGTGCCCACTAAAGTCCAGTACCACCCGTTTATCTGGCGAACAGCTGCAGTTATATTCATAAAATTGACGTCTAATTATAGTAGTGGCTACGCGCTACTTGATGAGATAGCGTACAACGCCATCTGGTGAAAATCGACGTAGTTAGCCTCCCTATCTCGAAAACGATACGAGATACGAAGGAAAAGTTAATTACAAATTTGTAGAGCATCGTGAATTTAGTACGAATAGACACCTTGTGAATATGAATGTTAAAAGCAGAACGCTGGAAACTCAAATTTGTTTCTCTGCGATTTACGAAACTCAGACATCACGAAACTTGAAAGAAAAGAGAATAGATTATCTTTCGGATGAAAAACATATCCGATCGCGGCACAGTGATGCCGCTTGTAATTCACATTCGAGAGGACTCTCGTTCAAAACCCTCGGGTGTACTGATTGTCTTTACAAACAGAGTAGGCAACATACAGATCGCGCACAAGTGTTTTGCAAGCCTCAACTCAACGCAACTTGAGCTTGGTGTGTGAATGTGTGCTTGGTGCGTGCATTGTGCAAATAGTGTATGAAACGTCACAACTGTTCACCTGAGACAATCATAAAATGAATATCTCCTCGTGGTTGTATGTTAAAGCTCTTGGTCGTGAAGCGGTTTTCAAAAGTAATTATTGTGAGATGGTTCTGCTTACGCTGAATGTAAGCGCAAGGAACGGTCGGCAACGCGGTTTCCATCGGCAACGTTTACCTGCAGGTCCGCATCCTAAATACTGTAAAACGTTTAGGTTGGGAGATAGGTTGAGAGACTGGCTGACTTCGGTCCGGCAGACCAGCTAAGGCAGGGCAGAACGTGCAACCGGCAGATGTTTTATCATACGGCCTGATATATACAATCAGCAGCACAAGAGAGATAAGCGTGGCCTCTCAAAAAGTCTCTTTTGGAAAATCCTAAATGAATTAGTTACTCACCCATACCGACCAACACATAATCATGCATTACTGTACGAGGAGGCAGAAAGACATTTCGCACAGTGCAACTTCGTCATGAACCAGATAGAGACCCAGCCAAAATTCTTGGAAGGTATAGGGTGAACGGATAAGGTATGCGTTTTACAGAATGAAATGTACAATAGGCAGAACACCCGTTACTGGACACTGGGAAATCCATCTTGTTCTGCCGAAGTTTGACATCACCGGTTTCCGATTAATGTTTGGTGTGGAATTTATAATAACAAGTTAATCGGCTCAGTATTTTACCAAGGTACGTTAAAGGGGCTCACAATATTTAGAACTTCTGGAAGACATAATACCGGATTTTGTTGAGAACCTGCCGTTGCTTCAACTCCCGAATGGA
The DNA here is from genome assembly GCA_000611955.2 of Stegodyphus mimosarum. Taxonomy (NCBI): domain Eukaryota; kingdom Metazoa; phylum Arthropoda; class Arachnida; order Araneae; family Eresidae; genus Stegodyphus; species Stegodyphus mimosarum. Next base: position 130,135 of record KK115803.1, on the reverse strand, counting down.
TGATTCCAACATGATGTCGCAAATCAAGCAGTACCTCATTTAGAAATTTGGAGAAAGAATAATCGGGTACGGTGGTTTCGAAGAGTGACCTCCACATTCACCTGACCTGACTCCAACGGACTTTTCCTGTGCAGATATCTCAAACAGCAGGTGTATGCGACCCCTCCACAAACATTCCAGGACCTTCAACGCCGTATTACAGATGCTTGTTAAAACATTGAAAATAAAGGTAGCTTGTGATAACTATTTGTTTTTTTCTTTCTAAGATCGTTTCCTGACATCGCAGTTTCGGAAATCGCGAACACACAAATGCGCGTTTAAAATGTTCTGTTCTTGACATTCATGTCCACGAGGTGTCTTTTCGTACTAAACAGACGATGCTCTACAACTTTGTAATTCACTTGTTCTTTCTATCTCGTATTGTTTTCGAGATAGGCACGCTAACTCCGCTTTTTTCCACCAGGTGGCGCTGAAAACTTTCTCATCTGGTAGCGCATAGCCATTGTACTATTTATGCGCACCACTTTTATTACTATAGCCGCAGCCGTTTGGCAGTTAAACGGGTGGTACCGGACTTTAGTGGGCATCCTGTATATAAATTTCAATAATTATTAAATCAAAATCGAAACATTCAGTTGTAAAGTACATCAAAATGTTACAGACGTCTTAAATAAAAAGGCAGGAAATAACTTTAATGACAAATATTAATTACTATAACAGAATTAAAATTTTTTACCCGGCAATCGAAACTTCTAAATAAATAACTAAGGTGTCGTAGGGGGAAATTGAGATATTTTATAATTTTGAGATAGTTAATTAGGTATGTAAAAAGGAGAATAGTTATTTTTTTAATTGGTTTAATTTATATTCTATGCACGATTTTTTAACGTGATCTGCGATAAAAAATCAGTTTAAATTAACATCCTCTAATGCTGCCTAAATTCAATGTTTATGACAAGGCGAAGTGTTTTTAGAAACTCAACTACTCAATTTTAATAAATAAACATTTTCAGTTTTGTAACAATAGAAATAAGTGTTTTTAAGACTATATAATTTATTCTTGAATTTGAAAGAAATAAAAATTTTAGAAAAGACTCCTTTGACATTAAGATGATTATCTAAACACAGAAAGATTTAAAATAAATGCGTAAGTAGAGAAATTCTTACAAACAAAGCGAAATAAATATAATTCAAAAATAAACTTTCCTTTTTCAATTAGAAATCTCACTTCAACTTAAATGGAATTTAATAATCGATTTGTTTAATAGTTTCCAGAAATTTTACTTCTAGCGATCTTACCGGGACTTATGTATCGCAGCACACGTAACAACCTAAATAAAAAAAAAGAGTAATTTACTTTAAATTAACATCAGGAACTTTCAGTGAACTGTAAAATGGTTTCCTGTTAATAGAGAATTAGCTTTTTATTACCACATAATAAAAATCTTTCCCTGTTCAATCATTGTTAAGCTCCTTAATAGCACTTAGGTGGCTACTTTTACTCCCATAACAGCCTCAATTAAGAATAAAAAGGTCATCAAAGTTTCACCTAAATGTGCTCCAGATATCTTAGTTCATTCTTTAACGTACATTTAAACACAGTATAAAACTAAAAGAAATCTCCTCTTCTGGAGATGGATTTTGTCTTGAAAAAGAAAGCACTTGGAATAACAAACTACCATCTCAAAGAATTTTAATATAATCTAAATTGAAAAGACTGTTTCCCTTGAAGATAAACTATTTCAGAACTACACTGACGGCGCATCCAGGAGAAAACATGTTGCTAGGTTTTCTCTAATATTAAACTCCAGACTCTTTGGAAACGAAATTAAAAAGTACTGAAGCAGAAAATTGCAGTAGAGTTGAAAAGGCCAATTAATTGCGGGTGAAATAAGTCGATTAGAAACGGAAAAACATTTGCATCGCACAGATAATAAAAATCTACTTAAATCGCTTTTTCAAAATCCAGATTTAAGAAACAATAATCAACTGTTTGAATAAATTTTAAGGTAATCTATACAAAGGTAGGTATTAAAAATTTGCAGTCTGTAATCAGAAGATTTTTTTCCCTTACATTTACACTTATTTATAACATTGGTGTTTAAAACATGTTTAATGGAATCTTTCTAAACCTTTTATAAAGTTACATTATGTTACGCTACCATAAATGCATCATCCCTTCACTTCCTGAAGTGTTGCCCCTGCGCCATTTGTAAATCTTTTAATTTATCTTTTATTTGTTTCGTTAAAAATTTATTTCTCTTTATAAAATTAGGAATTAAGTAACTTAAATATCAGATTTATATTTCATTTAAATCAATATTTAAATGAAATATTGATTTAAATTTCTCAAATCAGTCTTTTGAAATATAGCATTTATAAGACATCTGGAATCAAGTAGTAGTAGCTCCCGGTTGATTTTATACCACATTGCAGGATCACAAAGGACTAATTAATTTGTGAATCTGTATACTCGTGTTTAAATGTAAGAGGTAATGTAATTTATGTAATGTAAATTTAAATTTAAATGTTACAATGTAAGAGGATAGCATGTTGATATAAAAACTAAAATATTTGCTATTCGAATCCCAGCGAGGACACAATTTATTTTTCACTTTACTCCGAATGTCTTAATAGTCTGTAGAGACATCAGGTATTTTTGAAGCAGGAAAAGATATAAATGTGCAATGCTCTCGCCGGTATTCGAACCTGGACCTTTTGAATACGCCGAGTGTTTTGAATACGCCGAGTGACCTACGCCGAGTGTACTACCGTTACACCACGAAGGCGTGCGGAAAGGAGGGAGAAAATACCTTATGCACTCCCCCTTGTAAAGGGCGATTGGAGATCAGGGGACCCAATTGCCAAATCCTTATGAGGAAGAATCATCATCCACCACCTTTTACTTCAGGCGCCACTGTAGAGACATTAGGTATTTTTGAAGCAGGACAAGAGACAAATGTGCAATGTCCTCGCCGGGACTCGAACCTGGGTTCTCGATTACGCTCTGAGTATGCTACTGTTACACCACGAAGGCATGCGAAATACTTTATAGTATTCATAAACTAGTACTGCTTTCATATTACGAATATATCTTCCATAAACGAGTTAAATTAATCCATCACTCCTTTACGAATTTATCTTACCTATTTCAGACCAAGTTAGTAATCAATTCAAGTTATTGTGTTCCTTTACACAACACTACAAAGGTTTCTAGCTCAAATGCGTAGAACTTGTTTATTACTATGCTCCTTAACCCCGTATGCTTTCTATCCATTGTACTAAAATCTTAGGGAACTAGGATTACTTAATTAAAATATCTGACTATGATCTCTTAGTGAACTGAAACTCATTAATCTTTTGTGAAAAATAATTATCTTTTCTGATGTTTATCAAAAAAATACGCATAATGAATACTGAAGAAGGCATTCATTATGATTTTAGGTAATGATACGGTAAACAATTTAAAGTTTAACGCAGATGTGTTATGCCTTCATTGCGTCACATTTCCATTTAATGTCACTTTTATGAGATGTCAGGTCCTATTACTGTATTTTCGTTGCCATGTTGTCTCTAAAAAAATCTCATTCTTGGTTTGTGAAATACGTCAAAACTTAATTAAAAAGCACTCAAGCAACGCATAAATTGAGCAGCGCCATCTGTTAACAATTAAAAAAAGGAAAACTGTCTATCAAAATCAAAGATATGTTCAAAAGAAGAAGACGTTTTTTAAAGATAGTTAATTCTTTGTTCTTCAGTGTGCCGATATGAAGTTTTCTTTTCATGCAATATTTTTAAATGAATTTTTTTATAACTTTGTTCCATAAGTTATTCACTTTCAAAAAATAATGTACTCCCAAACTGTGCATTTCAAGTATTTCCTTCACTTAAACATTGTCCTTTTTTTCATAATTTCATGTTCATTATTTTTCTCTCTGTCTCTTTATCTATCTCGAGCTCTTAATATAAGGATAGATTTTGATGCATTATTCATATTTTATATTTCTTCTTTTTCGAATATTTTATCTAGGCAAGAACCAAGCTGTTCAGAGATTATGATATCATAGTTCAGACAACATTTTCTTTGTTAAAACTCCATAGAAACTCCAATCCTTTTATAAAGGATTAACATATTAAAATAAATGTCGAAGCTTTGAAGCCTGGGCGGTTTCTTATATTAAAATAATTCTTTTCATTCTCAGCTCGAAAAATGTTGTCCCTTTTACAACTTGAAATAAAAGAAGAGCAAGGCGCGTTTAGAGAAATAATTTAACGTAAAATGTTTATTGGTTCACGACATCCGTTACATATTGTACTATGAAATTCCCTTAAAATTTTATTTCATCTTACACTTTTAAATATGATATCAATCTATCAACCTTAAATCGCTGCAACGTTAGGTATAATATCATTTTTAGTCATTATTGTTTAGTGTACATTTGATTTCATACATAAAATCATTTATCTTCAGCTATTTTTAGTCCAAAGGGATTTAGTCCCGAAGGACTATTACTTTCGTTTTGCGATTTTGCGTTGATTCACTCAGAATGCCCGATTCACTTTTCAAATTGTTGCCACTAAATGTTATCGCTCTGCATTAAAGTTTAAAAAATGAAAAATCTGCATAAATGTATGCATGTTATTATTATTATTTTTTTGACGTAGCTTTTTACAATTCTAAATAAATAGCCAAATAAATGTGAAATTCGTAACAATATTCTCTAAAACTTTAACGAATTTTTCATTGACAAACTCAAAGATTTCAAAGCCAGCAATACCAACGTTGTACAGAAAAACATTTTTATCTCCAGCGCGTGAGAGCGTGTACCGAAATTTCTAAAGATATGCTCAATTTAAAATTATTTTGCGATATTGCTGTTGAACTGAATTTTATGGTTTAAGTGCGAAGAACATGGTATTTAACAAATAAAGGTAACACACAGAATGTTAAATAAACGTCCCTTTGGACGTAATTTAAAATCTGAAACATTTCAGATTTTTTTAGTTTTTTTTTAAATTTTTAAATATTAAATGCGCGCGTTCTTTTATATATTTTTATACATTATTATTGCAATGTGCACTTTTATCAAACTCTTACAGAAGTATGCTGTGTGAAAACGGTGTTTACAGATATATACGTTTCTTAGAGTTTTGGTTTGTGTTATTTAATTACAAATAATATTATTATTTATGTTAAAATATTAGGATTTTCCTTTTCTCAGAATTGCACATGCCATCGTAGTAAACAGATAAAATGTTTCATAATTACTGAGAATAAGCTCTATTTTGAGGTTTGATTATACACAATGGGATAGAAAAAACTGGAGCACAAAACAAAGAGTCGAGACAAAGATGATCCTATGCAATATACGATGATAAGTAATGTGCTAAAATGTGGCAATTTCTCAGGCTCTAAATTAATGAAGTTTAAAAATATATATTTAAGAAACGAAGACGGCATTCAACAGTGGGTAGTTCAATAGAACTTACATAGTATACATAAATGCATAGTATCTGTATATGCATGGTAGATGTATTTAAGATCACACATCTCTTGCAATTAATCAAATTTCTAAGGTGGTGTTGGACAGTTTCAGACTGGCAGCCGATCTTGTTCAATTACTTTTCCATAATAAGGGTATAATGTTTTATATTGCATGCTGAAATATAGTTTTAGGAATATTAAAAATACATATAAAACATAAACTGGGGAATATCTTTCAATTAGTGGAGAAGTGCGAGAATCTCTAATTTTTTGCCCCAAACATATTACTTTACACCATGTCCACAAACGTCCTTGCCCGGATTTCGTTTTCTTTAAAACTGGTAGTAGATATATTTACTTAAAATTACAACAAGTAATATAAAAAAATAAAACTCAATTCCTACTTAAGTCGCCAAAAAAAAAACTTTTATTTTAGTTACCTTTTATTAACATTATTAACATTTTTTCGTTTCTAATTTATGAAACTGGTGGTGGTCTATAATTTCTCTTTTTTTCCATCTCTTGTAATGCTTCATTATTACAAGAAACCTTTCCAGTGAGTTTAGAGCAGTCCAGTTCATCAATTAATATTCTATCTAATGATTTCACACGACTCAAGGTGACATATGCTTGACCTGCTGCGAAGAGCTTTCGTGGGAAGCTTTCCTTGGCGCTTATATTTTCTTTCTCTAATCGTCGCTTACGTTGTGTTGTAGTCTCTTTCCGCGTTCTCCGTTTGTGAAGCAAGGGACATTTTAAAGAGTTATATCTTAATCATGCATTATTATCACGTTTACATAGAAGTATGGGGAATTTTCGCTACATAATGACATATTACATCCGCTTCATCAAACTCCATAAAACTACAATGTTTTAATTCCATACACTTTAAAAATCTTTAGAACTCTGTCTTAACTGTTGCCACTTATTTTTGTTAAATATTATAATCCCATTTATCACAGTCATGTACTATTATTTATATATTGTTATAAAATTAATTTTAACAGCACGTGAGAATTCCTAATAAAAAAAGGTCACTATTTGTAAGACTTATAATATATTGTTACGAAAAATTCGGCGGTTGCGCCTGTATGTAAGCTTTCCGGCATAGCACTAGGGTTGCCATAAAATAGGGTATGGTAGGGTTGCCAGATTGGCGACTTTATCGCCCATTTGGCGACCAAATTGGCGATATCCCATGGTCCAATCGGGAAGCTTCTAGAATAATTTCCTGTCGAGATATTTCTCGAAACTGCTATATAAACCCTTGCGTTTCGGAGAGCCGGGATTGTGAAGTAGGGTGAGCGTTGTGATTATTGTGAGAATAGCTGCTTACTGTGAGTGCTAAGCTACGCGAGAGTTTTGTGAACGGAAAGCAATCGAGATAGTGCTTTGCCGTGAAGCTATCTTTACAGTATAGCTTGACAGTGTATTGGTGATTGTTCCACGGTGTTTTATTATAAGTTTAGTGTTGCAGTGAAGCTACCTTTACAGTTACAGCCTGAAGCTGTGTTGCTGATTGTTTCAGCGTATTTATTGTAGATTTTCGACGCTTTTAAAGGTAATTTTGGAACTGTGCTGTAAATAGTGATTCCTGTAAATAAATTGTGCTTTTTATTGTTCTGCATCGTGTTTTCATCGGATACTCTCAAATCCACGAACCCGTAAAACGCAACAATATTTAATAGAAACAGCATATCTTTAGTTCCGATAAAAAGGAATAAATAAGTAGGAATTGACTTTAATATGTGAAAAAACTCTATTAACATCAAGTGTCATCCACTACAAATTAAACAAAATTTATTTGAACGTGAATGGACGTATAAAAAGTATTTTATTAACGATTGAAAATTTGAACAAGAATAGGGAGAGTGTGAGTGAGGTCATAGTAAGAGTTTAACAAAAATATTTTAAATGAAGCAAAATTTCATGTTTTAGGATTTTGCATTATGTCCACAAACGTACTTACACGGATTTTGATTTCGATACAGCTGGTAGTAGATATATGTACTTAAAATTACAAAATTATAACGACTGTGATAAAAATTTAAATGAAGCAAAATTTCATGTTTCCGTGTTTTAGGATTTAAAAAAAATTAATTTTGCGTAAAGTCCCTAGACTTACGTTTAAGAAAAATTTTGTTCCCATTTCTTAAAAAAAAAGAGGGGGAAAGAAAATCTTTGACCTCGCACGAGAAAAAATTACCAAGATATTGTTACGTGCGTGTGTGGGTTTGTATAGCTTGAATGCATGCAGAATTGATGATAGCCTGATAAAATTTATATTTTCCCAAAAGAGCCATTTCACAGTTCCGGAAACCTTCCACAAAAGTACTCGTATACCACTGCAGAGTGCAAACAGTAGTTACCTCTTCAAACTACTAAAAATGATAAATACAACGCAATGCAAAGCTCATGTAAAGGGCGAAGCTCCCACGGAGATCTCTCAGTTCTTCGATGTCGACTCCAAAGGTTTCTAATATCTCGCATTTCTCGAAATTACATAGGCATATACGGTTAAAGTTATATATGAGGGTCAGATATGGTTATAAACATAGGACGGTGGACTTTACATTACATACGCTATTTGAACTATGCACAATGATCATAGTGTGGCTAGCCTGTCGTTATGAATGATTTTAAGCTTAGAATTTGATGACTCACGGATCCAAGAACAGTCTCACGGTGATTGTAGTTTAGGACAGAGTCCTTTCCATAATCACACCTTGTCATGTCAGAAATTGTTAAATGTATATTTTATTGATATTTTCATATATATTTATTCATATTTCGAAATACAGATGGAAGAGTTTAGATAGATGCTTCTTAAGTTTTAAATGCTTACAAATCTCTTTCTAAGCTATTTCCCTTTTTTTACTCATGTATGCTTTATTTCCTTTTAGGGGAAAATGTCTATCATAATTTTTCTTTCTTTTTCCAGGACAGGAAGTACAAAGCAATCTACATATCAAGAATATATTTTATTAAAGATTTCTTTCCTCTATAGAATAATAACTGTGTTGCCGTAAAATTATTGGAATTGAAATATAAGTCTAATATTTTTCATTCAGTCTGTGGTTAAATACTAATGAAAAAAATGCAAATGCAATGTGTTGAAAATTAAGCAATATATTAATATGAAAGAAATTAAATCCATAATAATAATTTTGCAGTTTATGAAATGTTAGATATTATCATATTTTCGATTGATATTTCTTTTTTATCAGAAGCATACTATTATTAGCAACAGTCGTTAACTATATAACTAAATTATAATAACAGAACCATTCACTGACTTTAAAAACACTTCGAAATGTAAAATCTAATGTCTAAATAAGAATATAAAATGAAATATGACATTATGATGAATTCTCAGATAATAAAGAAAAATACTAACGCTGATTTCAACGGATCAGTTATGAACTTTTCATCAATTTAATGCACAGTTTTACTTCAAAAAGCACCATTAATTAATAAAAAGATAAAGAATATAAGGACATTCCCCAGTTATGAATATGAAGAACATTTCGCTTGATCAAGTAGTAAAATCTGACACATATTACAGAAATTTCACCGTCGTTGAAGCTGAATCAACAACTGAAATAATATGGTTCATACTTATATGTCTTGCACTTGGAATCCTTATAAGTGCGACAATTATAGGCAACGTTTTCGTCATGGTAGCTATTGTAAAAGACAGAAATTTGAACAACTTGAGTAACTATTTAGTCTTTTCTTTGGCCCTTGCAGATTTGCTAGTGGCGTTGCTTGTAATGCCTATTGGTGCTGTGTATGAAGTAAAGAAGGAATGGAGCATGGGACCAGCTCTGTGTGACTTATGGACTTCTTGTGATGTTCTTTGTTGCACGGCTTCCATATTACATCTCTTAGCGATAGCAGTGGATAGATACTGGGCTGTTACTAATGTAGACTACGCCAGAAACCGCTGCAAAAAGAGAATTTATACAGCAATTTTTCTAGTCTGGGCCATATCTTTTACAGTATCAATTGCACCCATATTCGGCTGGAAAGATCCCGAGTTTAATTACAGAATAGAGATTGAAAAAAGGTGCTTAGTAAGTCAAGATTTAGGTTATCAAGTCTTCGCAACTTGCTCCAGCTTCTACGTTCCCCTGATCATGATACTCATTCTTTATTCTCGAATTTTCCAAGAAGCTCGAAATCGAATCCGTAGGAGACCTGGTGCTGCAAGTCAAGCCATGCTTCTGGTACAAAGACCTCCTCCAGCACTGACAGATTCTAAGCGCAGCTGTAATTCTCCAACTCCAAGTTTCGATCCACCTTCTTACGTTGTGGATACAACATTATCGTGTCAGCTGCAGGACAGTACTACAGCACCGTCACAAACAGTAAATGGTATCCAACCATCTAAACAGTCAAATAATTCTCAAGTTTCTTCTTCTAGTGGTGGCGCAATGGGGCGATTACTTCACATTGGAAAAAGAGAGAAAAAACCAGAAAATAACTTAGCTAAACGAGAGAAAAAAGCTGCCAAAACTCTTGCCATAATAACTGGCGTCTTTGTTATGTGCTGGTTACCATTCTTTATCATGGCTTTATTGCTACCTCTCTGTAACGACTGCGAGCCGAATTTTCCAATTTTTAGCGTATTTCTTTGGTTAGGTTACGCTAATTCTATGCTCAATCCTATAATCTATACTATTTTCAGTCCAGATTTTCGAAGTGCATTTCGGAAGTTACTCTGTTCCTTTAATCGAACACAACGACCTTCTCTGTAAGAGATAAAAGATGAGAACTTGAACTCTAGAAGATATTAAATGATGGTCACGATCACATTTAATGGGCGAACTCTCTTCTCGTTTCTTTTATTATGAATGTCTTAGAAAACTGGTTGTTCTGTGAAACTCATGACAACTATTAATACGATTGCAAAAAAATAATAACAAGCTTACTATCTTGTCGTAGTTAATCAAATTATCATTGCTCTCAGTTGTTCAGATTCATACTGCCAATAGTAGACAACATTAGCTTAAAAGTGAGAAGTTATTCATTTAATAAATTTTGCCAATCCTCAAACATTTTAGAAATCAGCTGTTTAAATGTGTTAAACTAAAGATACATTTTTCAGTTCAGTTTTATGACTCGGGCTTGTAATAGGCAATGCAGAAATATCAGCTCCTTTTACTACATATCAATAAATAAGAATATATCAACAAGTTTTTTTAATTATGATAATCATGATTATTTTCTTATTTAAAATTATCATATTCAAGCTCTTTAAGGAAACTTCATATAAGTTAAATTAACATTTAAATTAATTGCAATATAAAATTGAAATTTTCAAAGTTTTTTCTGCAGATTTCAAAATCAGATGAATATTTATACCTCGAAACCAAGGTGAAAGAACTACAAACAGCATTAGTGTAAATAAATCTAATTATTATACGTAGCATATTTGTATAGAAAATATGTGTTAAAGGTAATGTTTCATGCACTGATATAAAGACGTTTAAGCTGAAAGTTGAATACCTTCACTATTTTGAACGAGATATTCCAAGGTCAACACATTTCAAACCAATATCAAGTGCAAAATTTCTTTACTAATAAGAGATATGGCCTGATATAATGTCTCAAACATCAGAGACATTCGTATTTATAAATCAAAGTAGAAGCTTTGTGTGTACGTGAAAACTGTGTCATAAATTGAATTTTCAACATCTTTACTTTTATCTTTACACAATGATTTCTTCCATTTTTTGAAAATGCATGAAATTGTCAAACGTGAATATTACATGTTTTTGCTCTGTGTTTGGAAGCTGCATTCTAAAATGCGTGTGAATCAACGTACTGAAAATGGCACATATGCTCAACAACACACATGTTATAAACTTGAAAAGCATCCATCGATATTACTAGTGATATCATGTTACATGATGTGATGGACATATCCAGCCCTAGATGTTTTCTAAGAAGCATTTAAGGAAATGTCAAGATAAAAAAAATGTCTATTCATACACTTTCAACAGGGAGGTGAGTAATAATGACTCCATCTGCTAAATTTGTATCAAATATTCTTTTTCTTTAGTCTTAATATGTCTTTTCATGATTAAATATCGAATTTGTTATTTGATATATATACTATTATATGTTTTGCACCAAATTTCTATTAGCTTATTTCGATGTATCGTATTTTATATTCCTTGTTGCAAAGTAATATTTTGCATTCTTAATGCTGGTAGTAATCACTTCCTCGGAAAATAGCGCTAATCTATTACACGGCTCGCAAAATTTGCTTTGTGTCATGTTCCTCTGTAGGTTTTAGCGCTAAATTCGAAAATGACGCTCCCTTTTCTTCCCGTCAATCAGGGTTTTTCAGAAATCCCAACTTTGAAATTTGTAAAAAGTTCAAAAATTGCTAAACATAAGTCCTTAAAATAGACTTAAAGCACTTTTCCTTAAAATTAATTTTCTTTTTTACCTTATACTAAAACAAATTACGTAAAATACAGAATTTGATCTCATGCGTTGAAGTTTCCATGGATCTCTTCTTCTCTGCTTAGTGCTTTTACTTTTATGTTCTTGATAAGGTTGATCTCTGTGAAACATTCAGCAATAGTCAACCATCATCAAAGCAGTCCATTATTTTTTATACCTCCTTGCCATTTCTTTGATGACTTGATACAATCTCTCACCCATCTCTTCGTTAACCGTATCCTTATTTTCAGAAAAATATTCCAAATGTGAATTTAGGTAGTGAACCTTTATAAACTTTAGTTTATGAAGGTATTTATATTAATTTATAAAGGTTTTAAATTTAGGTAGTGAACCTTTATAAACGAAACAACCAAGATTTTTTTTCAACAAATTTTATTTGTTTCCCAAAGTTGCCATCTTTAAGAAGTATTCTAATGTCAGAACCAGTAAAGACACCCTCATTTAATATGATGGTTGATAAGGCTTGAAATCTGTCACACATGCATTTAAAACATTTACCTTCTTCTGGTAGGGCTTTCATAAATGGCTTCTTAAAGCCTAGATTGATATATTGAGGTGGAAGGAGAACTTTATGCGGATCTATGAGAGATTTTCGGAGTACAGTTTTTAATGTAGGTTCTAACGAAATCCTTTTGTCCAAGCTTTCTTTATCCAAAGACTATCTGTGTCACTGTTATTCATTCGTACGAAAAAGACGGAAATTTCATGTACCTTTTTGCTGTTTTTGGAGCATTGATATTATTTTGAGATTGCAGCACATAATTCAGTTAAATTATCGTATTTAGTTTTATCGAGAAGGAATTACAGATCTTCTTAACGCTTCTTTTAAATGGAGGAAATCTCCCAAGAGCCGAATGTACACTATGCAAAAAAAAAAAAAAAAAAAAAAAAAGACAGTTCTATATCTTCCTTTATACAGAACAATTGACGAAATTCAAATTGCGTTTCCCATGCCTCGAAAGCATGACTTAGGATATGTATTAGATTTATATATAGCGTTGTTCTAATATAGGTATTTTGACACAAAATCGGACTTTTCTGAAATGGCATTCAAATTTGTTTCCATATTTTGCTTCTAGGACTCAAATTGTGCCAAACTGCCAAGTTTTGTAAAAATCGCAGGCGTAGTTTTTAAAAAATTAGCTCTTAAAATTAATTTTAGCTCCTCAATGTTAATTCAATTTGGTATGTATTCATTAATATCTCTTTTTTATTACAATTACTTGATTCCTTCTTTCACAGTTTGAAATTTAGGTTAACTCAAAATAAAATTCATCCATTTTTTATGATTTATTTTTAAAATTGGTATTTTTAAATAAATTTTATAATTTTTAAAAAATATTTTGAATTATAGACAATTCAATACAATTTCTACCATCAACTTAAAGTAGATGTATTTCTAAGTATACATGCAAAACATTAGAGCTTTTTATTCAAAATGTTCGAAGATATACGTGAATTTATATGTTGGCGTGTTTTGAAATTCGGCATGTTTGTTGAAAGCGATAATAACATCTAATGTGGTAACACTTTGCTAAAATTTTTTGAGTGTAGGAACTATGTGACTTTTTTTCCGTTCCTGCACAATGGAAGGGATGGGAAAACAAGCTGCCATGTATTAAGAAGTTCGCCAAGGGAATTATTCTTGTTGCAAACTGGAAAAAATTCGCCAAGTTAATTTTTTGAATTTCTCCATAAATTTCCCACCAAATTTTACAAAATTTAATATTTAGGCATAATTTGGGTAGTAGAATTAAAATATGGAAACAAATTGGTATGTTATTTCAGAAAAAGACCCATTTTGTGTCAAAATTCCTATGTTAGAACAATGCTATATATAAATCTAATATAAATCCTAAGTCGCGCTTTCGAGACATGAAAAATGCAATTTGAATTTCGTCAATCGGCCCAGTAGAACGGTAGATATAAAATTGTCCCAAATTTTTTTGCGCAATGTGCCTTTTAACAATTAAAAAACAATTAAAGGAAAAATGAGAAATGCAATAAAATAGAAAATCAGACTCATTTATAGAAATTTTCGTTAGAAACCTGAAGAGGTCAATTGAACCTTCCCCATCATCCATCAGACCCCTCAACTACCTTGTTATGAGATGGCTTAAAATAAACCACGAAAAAAATTTAAAAGGAAAAAATAAATTATAAGATAAAACGCTATGATTAAGTTAATTTTTCATATTTTCCCAATTTTTCGACTTTTTAACTAGCTTGAAATTTGCAATTTGCGACAAGTGAAGGCAATTTTTGGATTCAGCGTTACAAAATATATAAGAATCTATTATCAGTTGTTAAAACGCATAGCCATTCCAGGCTCCTCCTGTTATTTAAATACAAAAATAAGTTCAATAGATGGTATAATGGGTTTTAATTAATTATATATTTAATTACTGCTAAGTTAAAATGAAAGAAGTGCAAAATATTCTTTGTATCGTTATTTCTGCTGTAAGAATGAATTTAGAGATGCGTTTCAGTCTGTTTCGTAAAAATGATATTAAAATTATTTTTGTCTATTTACTACATTAAAATAAATGCTTCAAACTAACATTAAAAAGTGCTTTTATATATCCAAACATTAGATTTTTTGATAAAATAAAGTATTGTAAAGAATTGCCCTAAAAGACTGTTAAAATATTTATAAAATTTGCCATCAATAACTTCCTTATTCTACGAATTATATTTTTTCTTATGAATAGACCATTCTACCAGAAACATCTAATCATATAAATGCGACATATACGTGGCTAAACTAAGAATGTTGCATCATTTGATTTAAGACATATTTACAGAAGTTGGAATTCTCAAGAAATTAATCAATGATCAGTTTTATTGAATTTTTAATAAGATGCTTAAATTAATCATATATTATTTTATCCTACACCTTGCCAGAATTTACAATTTTGAAAGTAAAACAAAAACAAATTTTATTTGAAAAATCATATTTGAATACATATGTTATAGAGAAAGATAACTGGAGTTAATGCATTGTTAATTTCTTTATAGTCCTATATGCCATAATATAATCGTAAATGAAGCCATAACGACATCTTTTGCAATTGCAGTATGGATTTTAGCCTTCTTGAGAAAAATATCATGGTTTTATATATGCTACCTTCAGAATCCAATAAACGTCCTCAAAGCACTTGAAAAATGTCCAGATTAGCATATATTCTTCCAAAGATTCTCTACCAATAATCTATAGACACTTGGCTACAGGTCCACAGACAAGGAATGGTAGACAGTTCTGCATCTCAAAGACCCAAACTTTTAGGGGCCTTAGATAGTCTGTCATATTTTTTCTGGTTATAATTTATATGATACAAAACAAATGTAAGTTTGTTATTCGTCCTTCTGTTCCCTTAATTTGATAAAACTATCCTAATGTTATAAACTTAGTTTTTAGAGCAAAATGGTTATTAATTGCTTAGCTAATAGGAGAATTACATAATACGTAAGCCTGAAACGCAATGGCAAAGCAAATCTTTGCAAGGCTAAATCGGATCGGATCTATGTCCACTTTCTGTATTTCCCTCTAGTAAATCGTAAATGTATTTCAATTAAAAACTGTCCAAAATACCAAAAACTGACTAGGCAAACTATATTGCCTCTCTGAAACATCTGAAATTTGAAAACTTCTAATTCTTACATTGATATTCTGCGATTTGTAAACGTGATCCCTTTAGTTTCAAATGTTTATAATATATTGTATGTTATTCGGTTGCTCTGAAACAATCAAAAAGTTCACTATTAAATTATTTTCTTACAATATTATTCTCCCTTACACAAGGTAATTTAAAATAGCAGATATGATTTACGATGAGTAAAATTTTGTATTTTTAATAACATATTACATTTTTGTAAGTTATATAAGTTTCTGTATACCAGCAAAACGTTGATGTAGAACTCTATGTTATCTAAGCCAGAAACGGCCAACTAGTCGATCGCGAACCGATTTTTGGTCGATCACAGACGAAGAAATATGATTTAAACGCGCAAACGCAACCTGAAATATCTACAAAATAGTAACTTAAGAAAAATACAATTTATGAATCTCAAAGCTCAATGAAGAGTACAACATATGTTTTTTAAAAGCCCATGTGGAATCACAGGCAATGGCTATTGCATCATTCGTTGTAAGCTTAATAATAATAGTTGATAATAGTTGAATAATAGTTGAATATATATATAATAGTTATTAGTTTTAATAATAGTTGAATATATATATATAATAGTTATTAGTTTTAATAATAGTTGTATATATCCTAATAAATAAATTAACCAACTTCCCGTTGCCTTCTCTCGACAAACGTCCAATATCCAATAGAAACATTAAATTTAAAAACTGCACAGAATTATCGCCCTCATTTTTCCGAGGGGCAACAGTGTTGATATAGTTCGACCGTCTCAAAGGCAACCGTAGTTGGCATTCTGCCAAAACACATAAACTCGTCCAAAAGGGGCGTGTTTACTTGCTGCGACGTGAAAGTCTTCTCTTCTCCGGAAAGAGAAAATGGAGGGAAAAAAAGTCCCCATCCCTTCCACCCTATTTTGAGAATAATTCGGTCCGAATGGCGCATGCCTGTTTGCGCTCATAGTCGCGGATGAGGCGGTCGAACTATATCAGCAACAATGGTAACAGTGATATATCAGCAACAATGGCTGCGTGCCATTGTTGCTCATATAATGAGAGAGAATTATCGATTTGATGCGATTTCGTCAAAAAACATAATGAAAAACTTGCTTCGAGGTGCACTGGCTCTTGTCTAGATGCACCCTGTGTACCAAATTTCGTAACCCTGGGTCTATTCGTGCTGCTTACGCGCAGCACGAATGAAAAACACACACAAACAGACTCTTCCTTTTGTATATATATAGATAGATATATGATGGATTCTGCATATATATATACAAAATGATGATCTAAATGAATTAACTGACTTCAGATAGATCAGATACAATATATGGCTTGAACTTACGGCTTTCTCATTTGAAATTAATACAAATTTAATCTGAAATATGTGCAATCAGCTATGTCTGAGATGGGTTCTTATAACAAGCAATAAGGTATCCTTTCCAAGGCATTCCACTTACAATCAAACTAAACTTAGAGACCATTTTGCTCAGGTATATTTCTTTTGTAAATGACTGCTAAAAATGCAGAAATGACATATTATGGATAATAAATGCATTATAAAAAAATATGAAGCATATGTGACAAGTATTTTGTGTTTCTAATAAACGGGCTTCATTGCCTTCAAAATAACAGTATCCTATATATTGTATGCAGTTTTATTCTTTAAATACATTGGACGGTTGCAACATATCGGGCCCAGTTTTCAGAAGTTGGAGAAATAAATCAATTATGTAGAATAAATAAATTATATATAATTTCAGTAGTTGTGGAAGTTAAACACATGACAGTACTAGTACTTATTTCATGACTATGTGGAATACCGAATGACAAGCAAAATCCCATGAGTCGTTTTAGACGTAGTGTATGAATCTCTGAGTGAGAGAATTAGGAAATAAGTTTGGGAGTGAGAGAAACTTGTCAAAATAGAAGACTAACATTTATATTTGCTCCATATTATGATATATGAGTTTCAGAAAGGAGCGAGTGCTAAAATCGGAGGAAAAAATTGAAACTTGTGTTCTTATGCTCTTAACATAGTAAGAAACTGGTTTTACTCGGTTTGAAAAGCTTGCATTGCCTATAAGATTGAAGCTGGTTTTACACGGATTTCCTCCAAACTCATACTGCGGTGTGTAATCTAATAGAAAGTATTTCAGCTGAAGCGATTGGTTAGACTCTTAAAATTGAAAATTCCACTGCATTTGTCCATTTATAGAAACGTGAAATCACTTCTAAGCTCAACACATGGTTTCGAATTACTTTAAGGAAAAGAATAAGCTGGATCATGTCCCTGAGCACTTTCTCAGTTTGGCTAACTGAAAACGAGCAGTTTCTAGATAGAGTCGTAATAGAAGACGAAACGTGGATCTTTTACAAGAAGATGAATTGAAAAAGAGCTTAAATCTGAGCAAGTGAATTTTCAGAACTCATTAAAAGAACTGTTTTTGATCTCCTGAAGGTATTGCTGTCTGTTTGGTGGGACTGCACAGAATTATTTTTTGTTGTGCTTCTCCCATTGTTCGAAACGGTCCCGTTGCACAAGTACAATAAACAACTTACCAAACTCATAAACCCAGCTGTCGAATTCTTCTTTTCTCATTGTCAGCAATTCCTTTTCTTTTATGACGTCATTCACAAGAGGAATATGGGAATATCTTTCCAAACATCTTTCTCCTATGCATCTGGTATACGCGCACCCGAGCTCTTCTTTCTATTTATCCTGTTCGAGTTTAATTCCCTACGAAACGTGTTCAAATAGTTCCGCCTGAAAAGCAATTCCCAACGATTAACTTTGTCTGCATTCCATTTCATCTTTCAGGACAAAATTTTCCCTAAATATCCCAAAAATGAGTAGAGGTAAGTAGACACCCTCAGTAGAACCGATGACCTTGATTTTCCAAAGATCTCATGCCGCGATCTTTTTATTGAATAAATCATTCCTGCCACATTTTGCAAGACGTCAACATTTTATCTCCTGTGAAGACAGGGGAAAAAGGAATATTCTATGGCAAATTTAGTAAGAATGTCCTGTAACATAGAATACTTGTAAACAAACTTTGGGCACTACGTTCATCATTTGCATTCTGCGTTCGTAAATTTTTAAAATAAAGCCATCTGAAATTCACAGAAGTATTTTGAATAACTTTAATTCAGATTTATTTCTTGCTTAAGTAATTAGTAAAATTTTCATTTTTAAATGCAGTTGAGTTAAATGGGACATTACGTTTCGAACTTTGACACTAGGAGAATGTTTGACGCTAACAGATGCATTGGAATGAGATCTGACACTTGTTGAAATTCATTCTGTAGTCAATAAAACATGCTGTAGTTTCAGATAAAATAAGAGATTTACAAAACTAATCCGCTTCTTTTCTCATTCTTTCAAATCTTTTACAAATAAAAAGAAGCTACTTTGAAACCCACTTTGGATTTTAATAGAAAATATAACAAGCAGCAGATTCAAATATAAGAAATAAAGCGCATGGAATAAAGAAGTTTTAATTTATTACTGAAATAGAAATGTGTGAGTTAAAAGCATAATAATTCAGCTGAATTTAAGAGGTGAAATATATATAAGATGTGTTTGAAAAAATCAATAATATCAGACACGGCATGAAAAAAGGTAAAAAGAAATTCTAGAAACAAATTACTGCATTAATTAGAACATTGTACAAGTTAACATAAAGGCGTAATTCAAGTCGAAATGAAGGAAGCTGAAACTGATTAGGACTTCTAAAAAAGTGGAATTACGTCCGGGAAAGTAAGAGTATATTAAAGAAGAAAATTAGAAACACGAGGAGAGAAACATGCTTTGAAAAAAGCAATGAGTAAGATGAAAGTGATTCTCATTTCACTAATTTAATTTACTGGTGAAATACGAAGAAAGCAATACTCGAAATACTTTGTGAGAAATTTTAAGCTATTCCTTCGCAAACTTTACTTACGCTTTTTTAGTTCATTTCAATAGATAGGCATATGTTATCATAAGATGAAAACCGTAACTTTGAAGCGGATATTTTGATACTCGGATGACAATTAAATACAATCGACTGAAATCCCGCTGTAAATATATTTACCATATAGTAGAAAGTATTTTCTAGTATTGATTACTGTTTCCGGTAAAAGTGCTGAAACAAGGCAAAATATTAAATATAATGAAAATGAGGTGGGAAGGAAGGTCTTTCACTGAGAGGGCCACGAGTCTCACTCAAGAGCTGAAGTTTACTGCATTCGAAATGTGCTAAAAGCTAAATATTCTGCTCAGAAATGTAAAAATGTATATAAAAACCGTGCATAATACCCCAGTCATTACTTTGAAAAAAATGGAGAGAAAAGCGTCTTTTCTTGTGGATTTCTGCACTGAAGATCGAAGAACTAGTGGCAATTTCATCATATTCTCCAAGGAATTTTTTACTCATTCTTGTTGCAATTTATTCAATGTATACGTTTCTGTAATAAAATAAATGCTTTTGTTGTTTTTGTGAAAGTTCAACAACTTTTGAGAAAGTAGCGTTGTAACAAATAAAATATAATAAATAGATTAAAGATATTTAAGTTACACGCTTTTAGTTATAAGTGTTATAATCTTAAAAATAATTTAAATTATCATAATACTCTTGGTCATATGCTTATAAATATTAATTATATTTGGATTATATTTGGATCGATCGTATTGTTTGGTTCAAGAAACTAGGAGTTTTTACTCAGGACGACGAAGAATTGCTTAAGGAAAAGTAGTAGGTATATAAGTTACACATGAGGAAAATCACGAAAGCTCTAAAATACCCAGCCTGTTCGCCAAGGCCTTTGAACGAAGGAAATTATTCGGCTAATAAACTCAGCAACGAAATACGTTAAAATTTTCTTCATGACCTTTTGTTTCTACTGTGGGGTAACCAATTGATAATCAAAAAGCTCTTCCTCCAGACAATCTCTAGCTCTTTGCTGTAGACAACCAAAAATCCTTAAAAACACTAACCAATATATTTTTAATTTACTAAGCAAATTTTTTTCTTACTTCAAAAGATTACATTACTCTGATTAAAATAACTACTATTCACTTTACCAGTTATGTCTAAAACATAAACATTATGTAAAAACTACTAACAAATATTCATCATATATAGTGAACACTTAAATATTTATATGTAAATATGGCAGTTATCACTGAATGGATAACACCGACCATGATGGGTGACATTTCAAAGTGTATGTGGCTCGATTTTACTTCATGAAGTAAAACAAAAAATTTTAAAACACTGTCATTAGGTCTGACAAAAGACAGCTTTTATAGTTATATATGTATAGTATTTTGAATTCCTGCGGGATCAAATACCTCTTGAAAAGGCTGACCTTAAAATCACGGGTTTAGATTCAAGATTAAATCAAACATAAGCCCTTGCAGACCATGACAATTTCGTTCATGTACAAAATTTCAGTAAAATTATACTACATGTAATTTCTATTGTTAAAGGAAACTGACTAGCTGAGCAGAGTAGGGTGTAATTACTAATAGTTGGATTTCCCATATGGAACTGAGATAGAACAATGAGGTGTTTACCCACAATGCCTTAAAACAGTATGCCTCCAGTGCTAATGCACTGATGGAGGAAATTACCGCTACTGAATCACCAGAATCAGCCAATAAATGATTCTCGTTAAAATAGAAGCATTCTAGTTACGGGGTCTTGAAAGAGTCATTATTATTTTTCATATCTATCTCCTAGTTCTGGGAGAGCTCAGTTTTCTCTCTTGCTGCCTTACTTGGATGTAAAAAGGCATGTCTCAGTTTCCCTCTCCCGAACTAAACTCTGGTTTCCCGACATTGGTCCCTGGAACAGTAGGCGTATAACTACCATATACAGTTAATAAAACAGGTACGTAAAATTTGAACTAGAGGAATAAAAAGCTCCCAAAGTGACTCTTTTGAACCACGAAGTACATAACCAGCTTACGTTTGATCATCATATGTTTCGAAATAATCACCTTATAGTGCAGTGCACATGTCCCTACCTGTCTAAACTTTAGCATCATCTGCTTCTAAATAGAGTAAGGCGCACATCTCAACCTTCTTGCCACCGTTGGAATGAGTCCTAGAAGTAATTTTGCATAAGGAAAACCGTAACGTTTTCCTATTCCCTTTGGATATAGGCAAAGCGGTAAAAATTACCTTTCGGCAGCTTATTAACATTCGAAAGAAACAAAATCGACAGGCGCTGAACCTGGCAGAAAGAGTAGTTGTAGAAGCAATAACATGTTGTAGTTTACGAGACACTCAGGAGAGAGAAGTGCTCAATGATCAGATGCATTGTTATCGAGGAAACTTTAGTGTGCACTCCGCATGCTCAAAACTTTAGAATTAACCCTTACGACACAAACAGCAATATAGCAATATGTGCAGTGTCCCTGATCGTTCTCCGACGTTCTGCTTGAGAACATTCCGAATTCGTTCCATATTTTTGAAGGTGATGTTCATGGAAGTTCTTCTAAATCGCTCGTAGACTTCAAGGCACATTTTATGCCTCTTCCTTCGAAATATTACGTACAACTCATTGCCGAATCAGGTTCAATTCATCTGCAATCGATTTTCCTAGGTTAAAGTAGAATTTCACATTTACTCTTGCTCCACCTTTCTTTTCATGATGGAGTTGTAGACTGTTACACAAGTGATCACAAAACTACCATTACAACAACATTTTAAACACAAAAATGTTTCTTAGCATACTGCTGTATCAAGATCAAAGATCAGTGTAGCTGCTAACATAACCCTATCTGATATTTATTGGAGTGTTACAGAGCTAGTCTGGAAATGTTTGATTTTCTGGTGTACGTTTACGTTGTCGAGATGAGTTCGTGCTATCGAGCTCAAACTTATACAGCAAAGAAGGACTGCACAGTATGGACAGAATATGCACTGATATCGGTCTAGTATAAGCGCTTCTCTCCGATGATTTGAGCTCTACTGCATGTATTAGCTTTATAATTATCCATGTGATAAGATATGATCAAAGGAACCATAATTGATTCAATGAGCCATTTACGGTTTTGCCTTAATGCTGCCTGTAGTACTCAGACAAGAGATTTTGAAGAAATGCATATCACAGTTAAAATGCTTCCCATAGCTGAATACGGCAAACTAAATTCCATTTTCTTATAAATCCATCATCATACGAAAAACATTACCAGAAAATTATAAACTAAACTTTTGAAGACCATATATAAATAATGTTTAGAGCAGCTACGTAAGTTATATTTTCGAATACGGAAAATATTTTGATTTAGCATTTTTATTTAGTGGCTCTAAATAAAGCAATATAGATGTTTTAAGTTTCGAAATTTTATGCATCATGAAATCCAGTTTTATTCAGCCCTAGACTAACGCTTCTATCTTTTCTTTTCAGCAGATCAAAATAATTGAAATCACATAATTTTGTTAGTTGTTTTGAAAGTCTACAGTTGTTTTGAAAGTTTTTGTCCATGTATACTGAGATTCGATAAAGTTTTAAACAATCTTTGTTTGTCTGTTCATTTGTTTCTTCGGATATGAGAAACTCCATGAGAGCTATTTTTCTGCCTAAGAAAAGGATGTCATCATAGAAGCTTTGTAGAAATTACTTTTCATTTACCTTATACGTCTCGAAAATCATACAAACACTCATGTAAGAGTTGTGTTGGAAGGTGTTGTATCACGCATGTGTTGGATTCACACGCGGGTCGAAATATCAATGTTCAGCTGTTTTAATCCTTTGTATCCTGGTGCTGCGAAAATCTTTAATAAAGTAAAGAACAGCTTGGTAAATGGATCTTTCTTCGAAGACGTACGGATAAAAATTTTGATTTCATGTACTTTTCTAAGTTCCATTCAGAATTTAATAGTATTAGAATACTATCAGTGTCACCAAAAGCCAACTTCATTGAATTTACTTCGTAAAATGCGTCTCAAGAGGTATTTAATTGAACAATTCAAAATGCCTTATAAATAGTTTGAACAAATTTATATGGGAATGGAAAGTAACTCAATAGCGCTCAGAGACGAAGAATGATCAGTATCATTTCCCAGCAGATTCATTGCAAAATTAACCTCTCTATGTACCAGATACAATTTATGTAGGTATGATAAAACCTCGAAGTCTTCATCATAGAACTATTCGAAAATCTAAGACTGGAAAGAAACAAATAAGTCGAGAATTTATAACATAAGAATATCATTATTTTCTGGCTTTTTGAAGCAGTTCTATCTCCGTTTGTAAATAGAGTACTAAAAACGCTTTGCAAAATGAAACTTCGATTCGAGAAATGATGGTTGGTTATTTTTAACTTGATCCCTGTTAAAATTGAGAAAGCTTTAAGTACTATGTTCCTGTCAACCTTACACATGTGTGAGTGTTACACTCCTACTTTATTTACCTATTTACGTTGAGCACCTGCTATAAACGTCTACACTTTAATTTTGAATGCTTTCAGTGGAGATGTTCAAAAATTTGCGTCCTTGCTATTGTGTTTAATAATAAACTAGATTTGGGCAAACATGTTCAGTCACTTCTAAATGCGCCAGAAAAGCCTGGGTATCCTCACACAAAAAAAGCAAAATGCGCCGTAAATTAGCCTGGAGAGAGGAACGGGAACAGAGAAGAGAAAACTTTTCATCTTTTTTTTATCTTCATTTTTTGCTTTTGTTAGGCTTTTAAAAGAGTTTTCCTCCGCAGAGGGTGACAGTATACTTCTTGCAGGGATAGAAATGCAAAAAAAAAATAATAATATTTATTCGTAAAAGAACGAAACACAATAAAAATAGCGATAGGAGTATTCTGCAAAATCCAAATAGGGAAGAATGGGGAAGTTTATCTAAAAACTCAGAGAAAAGCCTTTACATGGGGAATTCTGTATTTTCTTATCTGTACAAAACTCCTCAATGGAAAAAATACCGGAAAGAGGAAAATTGAGCTCCAATCTTTGCATTGTGAATGTGATCGCTTAGAAAAGCGAAATGCGTAGGCCCGTATCATAACATGTGTACAAAGCCTTCTGTCGCTATTCGCGTATTTTACGCGTCTTTTGCTTTCTGAAGTCTAGCTAATTTTCTTTCAAATTTTCAACACGAACACCAAAGATGCGTCTTTTATCTCTGCAGACGTGAAATGATAACGGATTTCCTCTGTTCCCTTTTAAACAACTACTTTATTCATTTTTGTATATTGACTTTTACTAACTGTTTTACATACTGTTAGCCATATGATAATAGCTTAAGTACGTAAAGTCGATATACCGCTGAAAGTCTTGTAAAATTTTGCCACGCTTTTATCTGAAAAGAAAATCGAATTTGGAAACCATTCAGCGTAATATTTCTTTTATGTATATATATATATATCTTCATTAATATAGCATAAACATCGAAAAACAGCATTTAAATCGCATGTATATGTAAGTAGCAAAACATGAAGATTCGTAATTTGGTTCTAATGCCAGAGGTTTTCCAAAATAAAAATAAAAAATATATTATAATTATTTTCGATTTATGACTAGAATTACTATGTTTCTAGAACAATCAGAAACTTTGATAGATTTTATTGCATCATAAATAACTTCTTAATACTACTCAAAACGTTTATGGTAAAAATCTAGCAAACAGGAAGGGTAGTGAGAAATTTCTCTATGCATTTATAAAGTTTAGTGAGAACTATTTCATTTTCACTCAGTTTTCAAGTCCAGAGAGATCTGTTTCAACTTCATCCACCAATTAGAAACCTACGAATGATAAGCACTCCCTATGCATGATAATCAAATGTAAATCTCACCTTATGGGCAAAACTAAAAGAATTTCTATCTATTCTAACCTTTCAGTAGCTTATACGAATGCTTCAAAAATTCGGGACCAAGTCCCCAAACCAAGTTCCAAGGACCGCATTCAAAAATTGGGGACTGCATATCTGTTCCATGAAACGCTAAACATAGCCCGCGCTTGGAAAAGTACCTCAACGACAGCAATGATGTTTCCTAGCCAAAGTAACAACCATTAAATTTGTAATAGCCCTGCATTTGAAATACAAATGGACAATGTCAAAATTCATTCTGACAGCCAACCATCAATATATGCAATTTCCAATTCCAAACACCTACCTCCGATAGTGAAAAACTATATGGTCTGCATCAGTCCGTGTCAGAACTGAGAGTCATATCTGGTTGATGTTCAGTATTTAATAACTATTAAATAACTTACCTTGACTTTCATAGAGTTAGACTACCTGGAAATACATTTGACTTTTAACACGAGATAAATAAGGATGCAAAATTAAAGGATTTAGACTCTATGCGCAATTAGAACTTTTTACATGTTGCTATTTTTTAGAACATCGAATTCTAATCGTTTGACCTTTTTTACATCTGCTGCCACAAATACAAGGCAAAATTAAAAATACATAAGCAGGAAAACATCTGGCGCATTGACAAGCCACTATAGAGGAAGATAAAATAAGACACAAAAACATTTTGAAACTTAACATATCTCCTCTCGCGGCTGAACTTTCAAGTTCAGGATGACTGCTTAGGAAGAAGACAGCATCTGAAAACTGGACGTCGATAAATTCCTGTTGATGTTTTTACTTCAACAGCTTTAACGACTTCGTCTTTTCCAGGAAACATTTGTGCGATTATTCCAAGATTCCATTTCAACGGAGGAAGAGAATCCTCCTTAAGTTACGCCGCGTCATTCACTTGTATATTTTTTTTCCCGCGAAGTCCACTTTTCCTGAAGTTGCAGTTGATTCAGATATTCTTTTTGCCATCTTGATCAAAACTGATTACGAAGTTGCTGAATCAAATGCAATCTTGATTTTAAGCAAAGAGACTTTGTTGGAGCTCTCTTAGGAAACTAAGCTATAGAAGCCCCTATTAAAATGTACTGAAGTAAGAAGCTTTAAATCTTGAGGATCTGAAGAAACTGGTGGCCTACAATTAAGATATGATTCTATCTCCATTACTAGAGTGGTAAGTTCTTCAAAAGTTAAACTAACTGACTTGCAAACTTTGTATAAATGTTGATTCGCAGATCTGATTTCAGCCTCCCACAATGGCCCTCAGTGTAAAGCTAAAGGTGAGATAAAATGCCATACAATAGGTTCTTGAGCTGCAAACAATTTGAATTTTAGCAGAATTGAGAAGCACTGTTTGCTTTGCAATATAGGCTTGCAGCTCCTCGAAAAGTCGTTGCGTTATCTGAGCACAAATTTACTGGCTTTCCGAGTTAGGAGATAAACCGTCTTAAATCCCCTAGAAAGGCATCTATTGATAAAACTGGAACGACCTCAAGGTGAATTGCTTTAGTGATACAACAAAATAAAAAAGGGGAAAATAAAAAGAGAAGTAGGATTTAATTCATATTCCACTGATTATTCAGTCATATTAGGTTTTGTAATGAATGCTTCATCAAAATCAAGTCCAACGTTAAGAAATGCTATGCCACTAAAATCACTAGAATCTATTATAAAACAGGTCTCTCATCATGGTATTGCATTACTGCGACTTCAGTTGTGAGCAAGTCAAACACTTGGCATAGAATTCGTCAAAATGTATCTTTTCCAGAAGGAACCCAATCCTTTTGATGGATACAATACAATTTTACCACCATGTAAATGTACTTTGTGATAATATTGTACCAAGAAGTAGTGAAATGGTCATTCTTTGGTATAAAAATTTGATGGTTTTGATTTTGATCTAACTTTGAAATTGTTAATCTCCTCCCACTCTAATAAATCCATATCCATCAAGTAAAACATTCATTGGAATCAGTTTGCTGTTTGGGCTCAAAGGAAATCTCTTTTTTAAATATTTGTACTCAAGCTTGAATTCATGTTTTGATTGAACATAATTATAGATTTAGTTGCTTCTTAAAGCTCTCCAGGTAATAACACATCTTTGATTCTTTGAATCTGAGCTTGTATTTTGTAATATCTAATGAACCTTAAACACCCTGAGAATGTTCCAATACATTTTGAAATCGACGAGTATTTTAATGTAAGTGAAATAATAAATGAGTGAAATAATTTGTAACTTAGCAGTAACTTCAGGTGTATTTGAAATGGTGGATGATACACCCACTGACAGGCAGACCATCATAAAGCCTGATATTTCAGTTTTGCTGCAGAAATACCTCTCGAAGCACAATCTGTTGGATTTTCTTGACTTTTCATATAATTCCATGAAGCTTCTGAAACGGCGTCTTAGATTTTTAATATCCTACTGGGAACAAAACGTTTTAATATTTGAGATGACGTAAAACCATTTTTGATAGAGTATAGAACAGTCTGATCAATGCGAATATTCTTAATTTAGGATGTTGAAACAACTTTCGAGTAAAAGGTTTCAAGAATTTCTAGAGTCTGGAGTATCAACTTTCTAGAGTCTAGAAAGAAGAAGAGCTGCACATAATTCAATTCTTGGTAATTTTATTGTCTTCTCAGGAGCAACTTTTGTTTTTTAAGTAATCAATGAAACGTTGAATGTTCCATCTTCGAATTTTGTTCTTAAATAAAACATTGCAGCATATGCATGTTCAGAAGCGTCGCAAAAGCCAATTAGCTGTATATTTTTAACAGATTTTTTTTTTCATCAAGAATTGTGAAATCTTGATTTCAGCTAAATGCTCAATATGAAATTGAAAGAGGTTCCATGCTTGAGAAATATCATTAGGTAAAAATTATCCCATTCAAAATTCTTCTTCCGCAAGTACTGCACTAGATTTTTAATTGAATCATCATATGTGATAAATACCCAAGAAGATATTAAAATTTCGCGATAGTTGACAACAGCTGACGTTTTGTTAAAACACCATTAGTAGGTGTATTTATTTTAATTCTGAATATATTGTCTTTAGCATCCCATCTGACTCCTAGAATTGCATGGATTTGATTTTCTTCATTTTGCCAAAAGTGAGTTTGGCTTCTTAGTTCTTGGGGTAAAAGTTAAATTACTGATAGTTCATTTGATACTGATTTTCTTATGGGGAACGCCGTCTGTCTTCATGAGTTCGATAATTTATGAGGCTAACTCTTTTGCTTCCTCATTATTCGTTGCTCCCATGAGACCGTCATATACGTAGCTATCTTCTAATCTGACTCTAGAAACTTCTGGAAAAGGGTCTAGGACTTTTCGCCTTCGCCATTTCACCGGGGCCGTATTATACTCGTATTAAGTTTATTTAGTTTAATAATTCTGCTTACCTTTTGCACACGTAATAAACGTTTCTTATAATATATATAGTTGTTTACAGTTATGATATATAAAGAAATTACACATAGTTAGTTAGAAAATTATTTCAGTATCAAAGAGAACTGGGGCTAAACCTCTGATATAACAGAAGTTATATTATCGATTTTAAAATTTTGCAGATACAATATTTCCATGAGTCGTCAAATGTTTTTGAAATTTTAATCGGCTAGTTCAGAAAAATTATTCATGTAAGCACTCATGTAAATTCACAATGAGTTTATTGTAACACTATTATATGCATACAATACACCTAATTATCACACTGAGAAAAACCTTCCAAATAAATTCTCTTCCGGAAAAAAAGTTACTAATTCTAGGTAATATTTTAGTAATTCTAGAAAATGTATTTTATTACAAAATGCTTCTTTCTTTTAAAATTTAGACAGCCAGAGGTATACAATAAGAAAACAAGTTATGAAAATAGATAAACTTAATAATGATAATAAACTTAATAATTAACTTAATAATGATACTAAACTTAATAATTATAATAAACTTAATAATTAACTTATGATATGGCAAGCTATAACATAGGCACATAAAGAAAAATATCTCTTAAATATACAATAGGTAAACAAAATTATGAAATTAAATCAACTTAATATAATACAGCAATAGAGCAAGATGCATTGCTCATAGTATACTTCATTAAATAAATAAATAAATAATAATTATATTTATTTGCAAACAGTTCTCACATACATTGCAGCACGCAGTCAAATACTATAGATAACAATAAACTAAAACTCCAGATGGTTTATACCCAATAAATATATGCATAGATAATCCTGCAATATCACCATATGAAGCAAGAACCAATGATACATTATTCACTAAATATATATATCCGATATTATTCCATACAATGACAGCGTTTTATTGAAACGTTCGAATATGTCAATACCAAGAACTTTTTCGTTCTTCTTCTTCATTGGCTAGACATCCCAGAGTGGGCCCTGGCTTTTTCGAGAAGTCTTCTCCAGGCATCTCTGCTTTTGGCAATGAGAACTCTTTTAGCATGAATTTTTATTTTCATGTACGTGCACATAGTGTCTGTGCAGATAGTGAAGTGCATATATGTGTGCTTACCATCTCTTTCTAAAGCACAAGAAGGGCACTGCATAATTAATAGCACAGTTCAGCAGCTTTACTCACTTGTCTCTACCTACCAACATCACCTCGCAATATTTTCTAACAGTACAAAAAAGTAGTAGGTCTATAGTATCGCTAAAGAAAACGTTCTGGTGTCCTCTGCTGTCTCTGATTATTAGAGTTTAATTTGGTCTGCATAAGGAGTTTTGAGTCACCTTATACCAAATGATTAAAAGGTATCTGGTAAAATTGCAAAGCAAAATAAGCAGATTTGTTAATGACATATAAATGCAGAAATACAGTTTTGAGGTTGCACAGGGCGCTGTTGAACGATAAATAGAAACATTCTGCTGGCAAAAATCATTATTATTGAATCTTTGAAACAATATGCATCGCTATGTGAACATGAAACTCATTAACTGACATTTTGTCTACAGGTCTGCCTTTAAAGTAGAGCAAATACAAAGGAGGAAAAAAAATCCCAAATACTTCCTTTCAGCAGGTGTTCCATTTCCGTCGACAATCCCATGGATAAATTGCATATTGGAAATTGCCATTTTCATGTAGCGATGCATACTGCTCGAAATTCACGAGGGGAATGACACTTTAGGCCAACGGAACGTT